>WTXD01000086.1:0-91061 GCA_022496205.1 Gloeopeniophorella convolvens | reverse complement strand
AAGAACAACGTCACCTCTGTTGCTATGCAGTGTGTTTCTTGAAGTATACCTGAAAAGGTGTGTCACAGGTTTGGTAGTACTCCACCCTGGGCGCTGGTCGCGCTCGTGCTCGGAGAGGATTCGCTGACAATTGCCACTTTCATTAGCGAGGATGTCATAGGTGATAGAGCGCCATTGGTCACGGCACCCAGTTGCGTGGTTTCTACGACGCCGGATGTGGAGTTGAGACCGTCAGTTGGTAGGGTAGGTGGAATCGGCATTAGTCGGGCTTCCACCGCATGACTCGAAACCGTGGCGACGGCTGCATACCCGACTTCACAACTCGCGCTTGGCGGTGATGGGTGACGATGGGCTGGCGAATGGCACGTTGGGTATGAGGACGTTTGCCAAAGGATCGGGTCCAAGATACTAGTCGTCGTGGTAAACGCGGTTGGCGACGTGCCTGCCATACCCTGGTGCGATGCGAGATAGACGCCGCGAACGCCCCGTAAAATCAGCTGTGCATAGCTCCTGGCGTCTTGAGGAAGGTTTTTGTCATGCATCGTCCGCGCGGCTTGGTTCCAGAGAGTGCAAAATTCAGCTTGAACCTCTGGCAATGCATCTTTTGCCTGGAATGTGCACACCGCGCTCAGGGTGGACTCCAACAGGGCTCTAGGTGAGGCGAGGGACATATTGATGCCGCGAATCAGGTTCGCGAGGAGTATGGTTTCACCATGCGCCAGGTAGTTCTGGAAGACGGTCTCTGGTGTGTCTAACTGGCGCATGGCAAGGTGACGCCAACGTTCGTCGCGATGTCGTATGTTGGCCATGGCGATGGCGACCACACATTGCGCGTGGAAGGCGATACTCTGGTTGACGTCTCTGCTGTGCGCTTCCGCGAACAGGCAAAAATCAATGGAGCTCCAAAAAGAGGGCCAAACTCCAACGAGCGCGTTGTACAGGACATTCTCTGTTAGAATGGGGACGGCGCTGAGGGCTTGCAGACAGACCGTGATCCGTTTCTGCTTGTCAGGTCCGGAAAGCGCGGCGGACGACATCGTGCGAGCCATTAAGTCGGCGATTGCTGCGGAAAGTTTTGCTGCGTTTTGTCCCACGAGTACCTCCCTTGGTTTCTGTAATCGGCTTGACGTGCAGAAGCTAGGGATACCTGCGAAGAACCGTTCCAGCTCGTCGTCTTCATCTATGGCCTCCCACGTCCAGAATAGCGCTCGGGTATCGATGGAGGGAGGCAGCGCCCGGGCAGTTTCTTCGGCGCTCTTGACCATCCCATGGAAGAACCGGCCGCGAAAATGCCGTTTCAAACGATCTATGGATAGCCATTTTTCTCCGCCCAAGAGGTCTCTGAGGTGTAAGGAATAAGCGACGTTCTCAGCGAACCTAAGAGCCATCCAGGAAACGCCGGCACAGCAGGACCAGAAGAATGGGGAAAGTGGGGTGTGATACGGACTGTCGTGGCGAACGAGGGGCATGGCTGTGATGCATAGATATTGACATATACAGGCAGAAATGCAGAGCGCCACGGATGCGAAAACAAGGTGGTTGAGGCTGGCCACGAATACGACAAGACCCGCAAAGAAGAGGAACACGGAGACATGGAGGAGCGCAGGTAATGCTTCGACGACCCAAGGGAGGCGCAGACTGTCCACGCCTTCAGCGAAGTAAGCGCGGATCCGCGCTCGCTTGTGAGGGCTGTATTGTCTCTGCGTCACTTGAAGATAATGACGAGCCCAACGCTGCAGTAATGTCGCAAGCAGCGCACACGAAAGGCTGATGAGCAGGCTCAATGACCACAGGATATTGATCCAGATAACAGACGCCTTAGGAGAAGTGGCGGGCACAGAGGTTGCAAGGGCGAAATGGTTAGGTACGGAGGTTGCGTTGGGATCCGCCAGTAACCTATACATGTTTGCGATATGAAAAGCAGAGATATCTTGAGGGGTGGGTTGAAGGTTCTGATAAGATCCCACTAGGAATGTTGCGACAGTCGCAGAGAAGAGGCCCGTCTTTGTAACGAGGCGGAGTCCGAGTTAATGATCTCCCTGATGAAGAAACTATACTCTCGGTGACGTACGAACACAAGAATCCCATCAGCGTCGCCTTTCCATCCCTCTGTCATTTTGATATCTTCTTCTGCGGCTCTTGCTATGTACATAGAGAACAAAGTTCCTGATCCATCGGTAAAGCTTGATTGTTCGAGGTTTGATCCATTCCAGTTGGACTGCTGGGCGGGCAAAGTGCCGTACGGGTGCGACGGCGGCGGTCACGTGGCGATCCCTGCCAACTCGGAGGAGCCATGACCGGAAGGTCTGGACGTGTGCACACATGACAAAGACGAAAATACGTGGATGTATAATTTCCTACTCATCGTTCCTTGTCCCAATGCTTGAGACGCATCAGCATTTTGAGCTCGGCCTTGTTCGATGCTCTGGTACATGACTGACGTTTGATTGCAGAGCGAGCAACGATAGCAGCGACTGCTTTGCTGTCAATTCGGGCCGGTCCGGACCTCGGGCCGCCACGTCGCAAGCTGAGACTTCGGGCTTGGTGGCAGCTGGTGGCACGCTCAGGGTAGCACTCAACTCGAACTTGAGATATCCAGACTCCCTCTTCTCCTTCACCGTGAGCAATCATCATCCCACGATCAGCGGGAATAGTCTCGTTGCTCTGACACGTGCACCGGAAAATCAGAGATATCGATAGTTGTCCAGTAAATATGAGTTTGTCTTATCCCATTCAGCGCCTCCGCGCATGATCTCCTGCAGTACCCAATGCTTATCGTGGTGTTGAGTCACGAGTCACCGCTTTCCAAACGGTCTAAACAGCCTACTCGATTTCCTGGTGCTCTTGCGCTCGCATTCGTCATCGCAGTAGGCGTTGTCTTGACGAGAATACCCAGAATTGCATCCCGGACACAAGGGTATCAGGTTGTTAAGCTTAGCCTGCCTATGTAGTATGCCATATGTCACTATTCCATGATCTGCATTGGAACAAAAGTAAAAGCTGACTCTAAGTGCTGGGTGCTGCAGAAACCGTAAAATCGCTTCACACTGTCGGAGGGGACTTGCGCTTGGCATATCTCTGGCCCAAGCCTGCATGGTGCTCGAGGCACCGAAGACTGCGACGATATGCTTATGGGGCTCTGCAGTGGACCCCAGAAATCATCTAGCTTCGGTATGGGGACCCACCGAAAGTGATACTTACTAGCTTTCCCAGCTACGGGGTTGGCCCTCCCAATTGTAGGTCGAGTTGGGGGCCCCTTGTGATGTAAGACGTCGTGGAAAGAAGATGCATCCAGTTCTTCGCCTACCGCGTCGCAACGCCCGGCCGTCAGCGTTAACATCTATATTCTGACGAGGCACACTTACCATTTTCCATTGTCTCCGGGACGCTATACAAGGGCCCGTCAGAGTATTGTGGCGTGCTTTGTCCTCCCGAGTAAGACATTGACTGTGTCATGTTCGGCGCCGACGGCCCGCCGTACGATTCATACAAGCTGCTCTGGCCCTCGGGCATGGGCATCGTGTTGCTACGATGTATGCTTCCTGGTGGGCCGGTTGTGTGTGCATAAGAGGCAACGCCTGTCGGTCGCGCATCAGGGAATGCGAGAGTGGAGGAGCTAGTCGGCGGTGTTGTATAACGTGAGCGGTGCGCTGGGGCATAGTAATGAGGAGTCGGAGCTGTCGCTGTGGGAGCTTCAGGGTATTGGCGCGGATGGCGCAGATGAAGGCTTGGGGACTCACCCTGTGGTGGGTAGTAATCTGGCGCCGGTCCGGAATCGCCAGGATAGTAGTATCCCTGTCCATCTTGCAAGACCGATGGATCGATGAAACCTCCGGGATAAGGCTCCTGCGGCCCATGTTCTGAAGCACCGTACGGGTACGCCATGGCCGCCGGAAGCGGGAGCCGGGGGACTTCTCGCAGCGAGGCCGGTATTTGTAGGGAGACATGCGTACACGAGCACATGATAGGGACAAGGCGCATGAATGGCGATTCGAAATACGTCGATAGACGCCGTGCGACGTCTGAGAACCTTATCATGTCATGGCCTGCTCGTGCAGAGATATGCCCAAGTAAACGTATGCTAACAACAGCAAGACGTCGCCAGACTTGCCCGTACCTCATGCCGCGGTCTGAAACACTCGAAGCCCGGTACAGCCGACGTCGCCTAACGCCAGGGTCTTGTCATTTCAGTCGTTTTGCATACTCCCTGAGTCGCACAGAGGACGTCCGTCGTGTAGAAAGCATCTGATATCATGCGAGTCATCAATAAAAGAGCAATTGACGCAAGGAACATCAGAAACCACATAGCCACACAGAGATGGCACAACATAATTGCAGCGGGGCCTACGGCGTCGTCAGGTTCTGAAAGACCCGTCGGGCTCTATGCCGGCTTTCCACGTCGAAGAAGATACAGGTTCGACGTGGAGTGATTCCGGGATCCACGGAGTCGGGGATGGATCAGAAGGAGAGCTCCCTGGTTCTCGGGTCTAAGACGTATGGGCGGGGCGTGCAGGGCGCTTGGACGAATGGCTGTGTCGGGTGAGAATGTGAGGACGACGCCACGCATGTCCGAGCCAGTTGAAGGTTGGATGTTGGATACTCACACGCAAGCAGCACCGGGTGACTTCAATGCGAGGCACTCCGATGAGGAGATGCATGATGTTCAGGAAGAAGCTGCCGATAAGCTGGCGCACCTGACCCCCGGGAGGCGTTCCGCGATTTCCGTGAATAGCCCCGAAACCAACCCGAAACACGCCGAAGCGTGAGTATACACATGCCGTTATAACCTTCTGATGAAGAGATCGAGTGGGACATCGTGACACCAGCTCTGGGAAGAGCTCTGCTCTGAGTGTATGGCAAAGGCTGTTGCCAAACGAGTTCGACTCGACTCGACTCAAGCCCCAGCTCGAACCGGTCCTTGCCGACTACAATTCAAGTCCGACAGTCCGGTGGCACAGCCACGTTGGCCGCAGCTTAGCATCTGCCAGCATCGAGCCTACATCCCTACCTCGAGCTCTCCGGGTGTATGGTCTCATGAACAACCATTCCAAACACCATAGAAGCTATGGGCGTGGTACGCACGTATCCTCCTCGGAGTTTCCTAGCAGAATATCTGAGAAATTTCAGACTCAGCTTTGACTTGGCTCATCATTGGATGTGGATGATTGTCCATCTTGGGTCTTTCGTTCCCTCGCACCCTGCTGGGAGACACGCGGCATAGACTATGTGCCGCCATGGGGGCGTGAGGATCAAGGGTGGCTGAGAGATGGAACATGCAAGGGGTGTCTATCGAGATTATGTGGCACGTGCAAGGGTCCTTTCCCCCGCGAGGCTGTTCTAACTTCTGGCGCAGCGCCCTAGCGGGTGGGTATGTCGGTTCACGGGGATAAATTTCGCGTCTGCAATGCGATTCACGCATCGTGAACGCTGATGATCTTCCGTAATAGATTTTGCGTGAACATTAGTCATCGCCCGTCGCATGCCTCCCGGATTTCCTTCGAATGTCCCTTCCGTCGACACTTGCGGTCACCTATTCTGTCGCTCCGATCCATTTGGATCCTGCAAGCGGGCTGAGGCTGGCTCTAGGTATTGGGTACGTCTTGCGCTGGTACATGAGGGCGACGATGTTCCACGATCAGCGGATGAGGCTGCGGGGAATGTAAAGGTTGCGGCCAGCTGAAGGGATGGACAAAGTGACCCACAGCCCAGCCGGCGGTGAAAGCTATGCATTAGTGGATGGTAGGGCTTGTCGGTCAGACATGGCACGCCCCACTCTTTGCTGCGAGTCTGGGATCAATCGGGGTTGCTATTGTCAGAACTCCCTGTCGAAAATACAAAAGCAATGGGCACACGAGTGGACAGTTACCATGGGAGTGACAGCGTGTAGTGGTATACACAATGTCCGCCTCGTTCTACAACAACAAGCTTGGACCAACTTGGATCCATATGTGTCATATGATGAACTTCGGCTATATCCGAGCAAGCGCAGTTGCGGCGCGGCGCCAATCGAAAGTTCAGCAGTAGTCACAGTTACGCGAGCGTCGAACGTCGAACTTTTTTTGTCTTTCTTCGGGAACAAGGACAAAAGGCTTTCGATGGCCCACGGCGCCGCTCGCGTTGCGCATGCACAACCTGCAGACGTCCAGGCCCGTTGATACAAGCCCGCAAACATATATGACCGCGTTCGCTGGGTGGGTCCAGTCTTCTTGAATCCCGACTTCTTCTCCACTCACCACAATCGTTCCCTGCTGTGGATCCGCGACTCTGATATGTCCAAAACATTCTCCTCATATTCCAAAAGTCCTGGGCCAGAGACCCACTTGGATCTGCCAGACGAGTTCACGGACTCATCAAGCATGCTCTACTCCATGTACCTGTCGCGAGTTGAAGGCTTCGACAAGGATCAAGTTCAAGACTGGAAAGGAGGCGCGGATGGTGTACTTGTCTTTGTGCGTGTTCCTTTTCGCTACCCCCAGTTTACACAAACAGTAACTAATGGCACGATGTTGCCGCTAGACCGGGCTGTTCGCCGCGTCCCTCGCGACGTTCTTGGTCGACAGCTACAAATACCTGCAGCCGGATACGGGGGATGGGACCATCGTTTTGCTCTCCCAGATCTCACAACAACTTGCTGGCATCTCCAACGGATCGCACATCTCCATTCCATCCACTATCCCCTCCCAAGCTGCTTTCCATCCATCCAACGCGGCATTATGGGTCAACGCGTTTTGGTACATGAGCTTCATCATCAGCCTGTTCTGTGCCTTGCTCGCCACCCTATTGCAGCAATGGGCTCGCCGGTATGCTCGCATCACGCAACCGCGATGCTCTATCCACAAACGCGCACGCGTCCGCACGTTTTATGCTGTGGGCGTGGAACGCTTCCGATTCGCTCTCGCGGTTGAGGCGATCCCGACTCTCATCCATCTTTCCGTATTCCTTTTCCTGGCCGGCCTCGTCATCTTCCTTTTCGGCGTCAACCAAAGCATCGCATACGCCACCCTCGCGACGACTGTCGCGTGTGCGCTCTTGTACACCGCCGCCACGGTATTGCCATCGATATACCTCGACTGTCCATATCAAACCCCGCTTTCTCCGCTCGTTTGGAGGCTCCGTCGCATGCTCACGTCTGCAGTGCGCTACGCTGCCAAGCGCGCCGTGGAGCGCCTCGACAAAAAGAAAGACAAGGAGCTTCCCGTCAGCGCGCCCAATGACGCGAAGGCTTCAACTCTAAGGGGTGTCACAATCTGGCTCAAAGGACTATCAAAACTCGCCGTGCCTACCAGCCTCGTCAAGGCTGCTGAGGCGGCGGCGTTGCATAAGGATGTCAGCCCGGAATTAGATGCACGTGCCTTGGCATGGACCCTAGACACGGTCGATGAGGAACACGAGCTGGAGCAGTTTTCTCGCGGCATTATCCACTGGGTCAAGTCCAAGTTCGTCCGGAGCCCTGCCAATGTGATCGAAAAGGCCGTCAGCATGAGCGAGCTCCACCCCGACCTCGGACGCGACATCTCATATCTTTATATCCGCTCAGAGGACCCCGGCACGTTAACCGACTCCAAGGTGTTGCCCCCTGGCGTGCGGGATCGGCGAAAAGACCTCTGCCTACGGGCAATGTACGAGTACCCGGGGGCCATGCTGGGCGTCCTGCGGCGCGCGGACAAGGACGACTCTGATACGTTGAGGCGGGCTTACAGAGCGCTCCTTGCTTCTGAACACTCGTGGAAGCTCGCTCAGGACTTTATAGGCCCGCTGAAAGGCAAGCGTGTCAGGACCGATCTCAAATCGCTCGGTGCGCGGGCCTTCATCCCTGTAATCGCCTCTCGGATTGAGCGCGAGCGCGGACGCTATCCCAACAGAGACCTCCCCAAGACCGACGCTGATCCCGACTTTTACAAGTACTTGCGCTCCAAGACCTCCGAGCACAATTTCCTTCTCGCGAACATCATCTACTTCGTCCAGGAGATGATTCCTGACGAAATCCTCAATCTAGAAGACATCGAGCTCATCATCCTCGCGGTGAAGGTTGCGTCCCAGAAACTCCACTATGGCGAGGCCGCAGAGGAGTTGCACGTATTGTTTGATGGAGAGCGGGACGCGCTCCGCGCCAAAGCCGGCGTTCCTGGGGTGTCTACGGTTCTCTCAGGGAACATTGCAAAGCTGCTCGAAGTCCTCGACAGTCTACCAGCTCGATTCCCGGCGCCTCCCAGAAGTGAGACCGCGCTGAGCAGCACCAGCACTGTCGTGGCCACGTCTCCCACAGCTGCAACAAAGCGCATCTTCGCGTCGCCACGGAATTCCATCTTCCAGCAAGGCTCGGCGTCGAAGTCTTCATTACCCCAGCGGAGCCCTTTATCGGCGTTCTCCCCGCGGCCCCTTACCGGCGCTTCCCTTGATTCAGATGACTACAAAATCCCTGATGATAGCAAAACTTCGAACGACCTGCAAATGACGTCGGTGGTGCCGAAGCTTCCGTACGACCAAACGTGAAGCAGTACGAGCGCGGGACATGGCACAGCAGCTTGCTGATCTCTGGGTGGTTGGTGTGATACTGAGGCTTAACGTGTTAATGCAGCCCGGCGCTGGGGACCTATTGCTGCACTGTACGCTAGTTATGTATGTTAATCTGGCCTTGTGTACGTAATAGTATGAGTGCGCTACCTCAAACATTCGCGGAGACATCTCCGAGATGCGCATACATACGCCGGTTGTCTGATCCTCAGTCGCGGAACGCGCGATCGTCAAACACTCGTTAAGCGGTCTATCTCGTCTTCGTAAGACGTCGTATTGGAAGAAAGAGGATCATACACTAGAGCACCGAAAACGCATCCTGATCATCAAGTTGATCACATCCTCCATCCTCCATCATCCATCCTCCGTACGCTGAAGGCCCCGAAGTGCTCCCACGCCCCTGTATGTAGATTCCAGGTGACCCCAGACCATCGCTGCACCGGACATGGTCTCCCCGCAATCAATGTCCCGTAAATCGTGAGAATAGACTCGATTTTTTGGTCATCTTGTGCTGGCATTCGGCGCTGCAGTATGCACTTGACTCACGGGATGCCTTACTGCAACCCGCGCACTTGGCGACGTAGTGCTCCGACAGAGCCCTCCTGCACGACATCAATCACTACTGTTCTCCACTGGTGCAAGGAATACGATTTACTCACTCCATATGCTGATTGCTGCAGAATCCACTGCATACCTCACTGCGCGCGTTCCACCCACATGGCTCCCACCGGCTGAGCCGGCACGGCACCGATATGGTTGTCTGCGGCTCTGGCACCTGGTTTGTATGTTTACGCCCTGCGAATCAGATTGAGCCCACGCTGCCGATCCCACACGCCGAGAAGTGTTACTCACTCGACTGCCTTCCGGCCAATGGCGCGCTTGGGGGGCTCTTGTAGCGTGCTTCTCGATCAGGTACGTCCGACCCTGACTCTGTTGTGACAACTTTAATGATAAGTAATCGTTGTCTCTTTGGAGAGACGTTACACGCACGATCGTCCATATGCTCTGGAACGCTGGATAGTGGCTGGTCGGTGTACTGCGCAGCCCCCGAACGCATGGTCGAGTGCGTCACGTTCGGCGCTGACGCGTAGTGGTACGATGTCTGGAAACTGCTTTGTTGATGATGAGGTTCAGGCATTGTGTTGGCTCGCTGAACGGTCAGTGGGCTAGGAACATGTGCCACATGCGCGTATGAGGGAAGCCCGGTCGGTTGCGGAGCCGGAGGCTGGTGGGTAGACCAAGCGGCTGGCTGCCCGGGGTATTGAGACTGAGTATTTGAGGGATATGAGGCCGGTGCTACCAGCGGGCAGAGTTCATGACACTGGCATAGATCGGAGGCGTGCAAACTCACGTGATTGCGCATACCCCTGCGTTGGCGCCGGATCGCCTGGGTAACGATACGATCGGGAGTCTCGCGACGGGTCGACGA
The DNA here is from genome assembly GCA_022496205.1 of Gloeopeniophorella convolvens. Classification (NCBI taxonomy): domain Eukaryota; kingdom Fungi; phylum Basidiomycota; class Agaricomycetes; order Russulales; genus Gloeopeniophorella; species Gloeopeniophorella convolvens. The sequence continues at coordinate 81,118 of WTXD01000086.1, read as the reverse complement.
AACCCCCGGGATGGGGCCCTAGATGTTGGGAATTACCATACGACCAGTGGGCCATGGCTGCTGGGAAGTTGGAGGGGTCACTGGACGTTCCTCAGCGTAGATGCGGAAGTATATGTAGTCATTAGACGGCGTGTATGAACACCTGATGTCGATGAGGGCGCGGCCCACCGGCGAGCGGCGATTCGAAATCTATAATTAGATGCCTCGCGAGCGCCTGTGACCTTATCATGAGCCCTGTCACCGTATTCCTATAGAACTCGTGCGTGGGGTAACCTACCAGCAGAAATCGCTTCCCAGCCGGACGTCAGCAAGGAGCCTGACGCTTTGCTTTCGGCTGTAAGGACCAGGCGACAGCAATCGAAATACCTTGAGCCAGGCATGCGCGGAGTAGGACAACGGCCATTTGAAATGCGTCTGTGACCGTGGGAGTTGTCGAACGAGATCAGCAGTGGGACGCCGGGCATGTGTATGAGGTACATAGTACCTGGTGAGCCATATCGGGGTGCGGGAGTGCGCCGATCCGCACAAAGAAGGCGTTCGGTGTCAGAAACCCCGGAGAACATCTGGGAGAACAGGCGCCAGGGATACGATCATGCGCATAGGAGAATGCGGCCTCAGAGTGTGGAATTATGCGTCGCCCACGAGGTCTGCAGGATCGGGGACACTGAACACTGGAGAGCTGAAGCGCCCTCGGCTCGTCCCTCCGGAAGGCTTGCAGGTCGCCCGGGAGCACAAGTAGGAGGCGGGGCGTCGCAGGTATTTGGAGCATGAGAATGGGTGTGCTAGGCTCAGCCTTCGTCGCAGCAGCGACCAGGTAGGAGAGTGAGTCCGGCACTCGAGATGCAGGGCATATGAATAGCTCGTTCTCAACCTGGGGATGGGCTGGCCTGCGCAGGGTGTCCGGGAGAGCAGTTCCTCGTAGACGACCGAATAGCTGGCGCACCTGACCCCGGAGGACGTTCCGAATTTTCCGCGAAGGGTTGGCAAGAGTTTCAATGGGGTTTAGAATATTGGACGAAAGCCCAGCGCGAACCATACACCATTTGGTTATCAAACGAAGAAACCAAGGAGAAATTACCACCCTAGGCACGAGGGAGTGGTAGGGATCTCGGACGTATAGTTGAGTGTAACACAAGGGCAGGGTCGCTGTCGCGAGCAGGCGGGGACAAGGATACGGTGTGTACACGGCGTGATGTGGTTGTGAGCGTGCGCAGAGGCGGTTGGCGCGAGAACAGGCGGGGGCGGGGCGACAGCGCATGCGTAGGTTGTAGTGAGCGCTGGTGTGGGCATGGGTGCCGCAAGCATGAGCCACCTGACCCTCTACTTTGACTTATCGACTTGGGCCGGTACCGAGGGGGGTGTATATCCACCCAATTGGGGTCATCAGCCACCCATTTCGCAGCCCGCACGGGCCGCCCCATTGAGATTTCCATATTCGGAGATGCTTCTCCGTACCTATCCGCGTGACCTGCGTGTGTGCCGTGCATGTGTGTGTGCATGCACGTGCCCAGCCCACTCTTGCTGACCTGGTTTAGTACTACACGCATGCCCGCGCGCGCCCAGCCCAGCCCGCCAGCTACTCCTTCCCATCCTGTATGCACGTCTTTCGAGCCCAGCCCATTGAACCTGCTGAGGAGTCTGCACTGCGGGCGCGCACACGCATGCCCAGCCCAGCCTGCGAGCCGACTTGTTTGGTGTGTGCGTGTATGCGCGCGCCCAGCCCAGCCCGCTCGCCAACCTGTTTGGTACATGCATGCACGCGCCCAGCCCAGCCCACGTCGTCTGTCGAGTTGCGCTGTGGGCGCGCACGTGCACGCCCAGCCCAGCCCGCCGGCCGGCCTGTTTGGTGCGTACATGCATGCGCGCGCCCAGCCCAGCCCGTGTCGCCTGTCGAGTTGCGCTGTGGGCGCGCACGCGCCGGCCCAGCCGGCGACGCAGCCCAGCCCGCTCGCCCCCGTATGGTTGCGATGACCCGCGCCGGTATTCCCTGAGCACACGCCCAGCCCGCCTCTCTGCCCAGCCCAAATCCCTTGTGGGCGCGTGCGCGGGCCCAGCCCACAACGCAGCCTGCCCCGCTTGTCCATGTGCTGTTCCTAAGCACCTGTCCAGCCCATTCCCCGCCCAGCCCGTTTCCCGCCCAGCCTGCTGTCTTTTCCGGGTTGTGCGCCCGCGTGCAACCCTGGGTCACGCGCCAGCCCAGCCCGTATCACTGCCCAGCCTGCTCGTGGCTGCAGGTGCGTAGATCATTGCTCCCCTTTCGCGAGCCCAGCCCTTATACCCACATTCTGCCGGGTAGCGTGGGTAACTGATCAACAGGATGCGCGCACAGCGCAGGATCCGCGGCGCCACTATCGTTCCTCTTCCCAACCATAACATGGCCCCCAGAAAAGCCAGGGTGCAGGTTGCATCGACGCACAAGTTCCATAGGCGTTCTATACGTGATCCAGCGGGCGGTCCCTTACCTTCCATCCCCCAGCTTCGCGCACAACGCTTGAACCAAAAAGCGCAGGAAGAACTCGACAGCGTTTTCGACGACCGTGTGAAGGGCGCGTATGCTAGTGCGTCCGCAACGCCTGTCACATTCTCTCGTTCACGGACAATCGTCTGGCAGGGCTTTCACTCGGAATGAAGCGCACGAAACAACAAGCATCCGAGGGATCGCCAGCTAAAGAAATGAACGGTTCACAAGTCGAGGACTCGATGGACTGGGAACAAGTGCCACTGGACACAGAGCTTGAAGTCTCTGGTGAAGGAGGTGAGGTCGAGCACCTGGTGGAATATATCGGGTACATGCCACCCCAGATTATTGTCATTGTATATCGCCTCTTGACTAAAATCCAGATCTCAAAAGCACCGTAACGCGCAGACGTGGTCCAGTCGCCTTCGGAGTGCCGAGGAAAAATGGGAGGGTCAGATTGATGAGCTGGTTGACGCATACCTTCTGTTCAGAAATCAAGGGGCTGCTGGCCGGGCACAGTACCCTGACGTTGACACCTTCCAGCTGCCGTGTATCGATGCGTTCGGTAAGTCACGTCTGATGAGACTCGCGGCATATCAGTTGACTAATGCAATAGGTTCCCTCAGAATTTTGCTCTAATCGCGCATTTCTTCAACTTCCGGGTTGTCTGTGTCCCAATATGAACATGCTTCGGCAGGGCTGCCTCAGCTCTAGTCCGACGCGCATTTCTTTCACGATAACGTTGCGCACCCTGGAGCTCTATCGCGTCCTGCGTGTACGCCAACCACGTCTTAGCATCCAGGCATGGGTGCGAGTGTTGTGTGACTTCCATAATGTCATTATCACACGCCTCGCTTGATGCTATAGCCGACCTATTCTCAATCGCATTCACAGATCACCTACCAACGCAGCTATTGGCAATACTTCTCCGACACCTTCGACGTGTACCTCAAGATCAAGTCTGGGGTGCGCGCTCGCATACAGGAAGCTCTGAAGCGGACAGATCCCAACTGGCGGATCACCCACTCCTGCCCTTGTTGCCAGAATCAGGTATATTTATGTTCCCTTTAGCATGGACCCTTCCTAACGAGTCTTTGACAGCTTCCGGAAGAGGAACCGCTCGACGTGTCAGTGATGGGCGTGATGGACGGAAATCAATCCCTCAAGCGTGTCCGCATGCGAGATGGTGCTAACGCCGATCCACGAGTCTTTAAGAGCGACTACTTCATCCCAGAGGATGAAGTTGACCGATTCAAGCACAATGTGAAGCCGAGGAAAGAAACGACTCGGAAAGAGGTGCGACGCGACTATGCTTCCACAACCCATATCCTAGCGCTAAGCTGTGATAGGTTCCGCGCGGATCCGCGCACGAAGAAGCTCAACTGACAGCCCCCAGGGCGTGGTCCAAAGATGACGCAGAAGCCACGCCTGCTGATGGCGATTACGATAATGCCACCTGCACCGAACGGTGGAAGGCGGCGCAGGATGACAATCTCAAACGCATGTGGTCCATCTACCGTCAGACCGGCATCTTTTTGTCTGCCTGCCGCCATGGGATGATCTGGTTCATCACGGATATGATCGAGAGTGGAGAGTTGTAAGTATTTTCTTTCCTATAAGCAGCTAATATTGACACTGTCTATCAGGGCAAAATATCCCCTCGCCGTCGTGAATCGGCTTCTGGACGTTCTTCCAGCTCGGCCGGGCCTTGGGTACGACATCGGCTGCTCATTCACCGCCACCATTTTGAAAAGTTCTCTTGCGGACAAAGCCAAGGCCAGTTCTCTCCGAATGGTCGTTCCCGCGTTCCACGGCTACGCACACAAGCGTCTCTGCCAACTTTCCTTCCATCCTCTTTTCACGCCAGGTTTCGGGATCGAAGACTTTGAGACAGCGGAACGAATCTTTGCGTCGTTCAACGGACTTGCTAACATCACGCGATACGCATCAGAATACCATCGCCACCAAGCTATCGACTTGTATGCTCAGCAGCACGATGACGATAAGTACCAGGAGCTCTGTAAGTGATAGCTGGATCGCCTTTAGCATGCATACTCATGGACGCCAGCGACCTTCCTCTTAGGAAACTACGAGCAGATCAATGGCATCCTCGACGAGCTTCCCCAAGTAGTCGCAACGCTACAAAGGGGTAAGACTCTAGAAGATACGAACTACCACCAGCATATGCAGAACGAGCGCAAGTACCTCCTTTCTCGTCAAGTTGAATCGCAAGAGGACGCGTTTGCATGTAACTACATGGAGCATCTTCTCCTCCATGAGAAGGCGAAGTGAGTCTGTGGTTTCACTACGCAGCTATGCCTTTACTGAATAACATTACATATTGCTATCTCCAGAAAGATCTACTATCAGTCCCTTGTTGTCCACACGACTGATGCCGCCCGCGGCTCCAAGTTGGAAGAGGACGGGAGCCTGATGGTGCGGCACGCTTTCGAGAACCTCAAGTTGATCCAAGATGAGCTGCATGTCTTCGAGACGCAGCACAAGTTGACGAACAGATGGACCTCAGACATGCCGGAATGGAAGGAGGCCGCGAAGTACCTGGCGACCCGCGAGTACCAGAAGGCCCTCGCGAAGCTCGAGGGCCTTGTGGTAGCGCGTCTGTTTGAACTTCACAAGGCAGGACTATCCGGAACAGGTGTGTCACATCCCTTTTCATATTGTTAGAAGTCCTGTAAGTTCATTTTCATGGAGGCTACAAACTATGTATGCATATCAACAAGTCCCTGAAGACTCGCTGCAAGGCAATTCAAACCGCTTTGCGGAAGTACAATGAAGCCGCGTTGCAGCTTGGGCGCCCCCAGCTCGAATGGCGGGACATATCCACCTACGGCAGCCTCGCAGAATTCGAACTGTTACAAGAAGGCAGAGAGGATATCCGCCGGCAGCCCTGGGCGGAGAGTACCAACAGGCAAGCCGCGTTGCACTCCCTCAAGATTGAGCGTGCCAAAGAAGAGCGAACACGTCTCAACGTCGAGATTGCGCGCCTCGTAGACTGGATGGCTGCAATGAGCGCGCGCATAACGACGCGGTCTCGAGCCTCTGCGGCTCAAATTCTCCGTTGGCTGTGGAGGTGGAAGAATCTCTGGCGCGCCGCGTCCGCCAGAATACTATCCATCGTGCGTGCATACGTCGCATTTATCAACTCACGCACTATACAGGAGGCCTTGGTCTCATACCGAACGTTGAGGGTGACCCGGTTGGACCAGATGCATCAACATCCGCCCCGCCAGTTGAGGAGGCAGCTGACGCAGAAGAAGATGATTTTCTTGGCGACGAGCTCGATACCTTTAACGGGTTCTTAGAGAATTTGAGTCTCGCGGATTGATGTACTGTTAGCATGTACTAGATGTCATTGTAAACTGAATCGCTAGATGATGTGGAGATGCCGCGGTAGGTCACCAAAGCCAGAGAATGAAGAGAGAGTTGAGTCGTCAAAGTCGCTCGTTGGCACAGCTTGAGCTTGAGCACGCGAAGTGGCTAGGATGCGCGACACGCTGTGGGGTTCACTCATTAATTGCGCGAGAAGTCATGAGCTGTGCCAGACACAGTAGCTGTACGTGATCTAGTACGGCACCCTCTAGTACATGTGATATGCTGGTCTCATGTGAGAGCACCACGGCACGATGTCGTACGCCGGTTCCCATGCGACTTCAACACCCCGGCACAAGTCTGTCAGCTGCCACCTCCTGTCTCCCCCAACGCTGCTGCATACAGCTCGAGAGATTCTAAGCTAAGTACCTGTCCAACTCCTGGACAAGATAACGAGGTCATCTGACGTGCTGAATGGGTGCATGATGGCATCACGCGCGCCTTCGCTCAGCGCCTGTCATGCCAATGCTTCACGCCGAACAGGAATTACTACCGGTCTGGTACACCAGTTAGCGCGCCATGCTCGAGCTCTGCATTCTCAAGACAGAGCGATTACCTTGGTCGTTCCTGCATGGTCTCTACGAAGCAACTCGATTGGCACGCTGTCGTAGGGGACAAATAAGGCAGCTGCATCGCTCGCGTCGTCGCTTTCGAACCACACGTGTGTATATGGTTCTGGTGCGTCTCACTGCTACAGAACGCGGATTGCCTATGTTAACTTGACTCATTACAATACTTTGTGCCCCAAACGTGCACCGTCGTTATCAGGGCGCAAGTCCGTTTGCTTTACAAAGTCTCGCCATGCTGGTGCTTGGCAGCGACTCATCTGAGGTTCACCTCCCGCTTGCCTCCCGCCGTCCTTTCCACTTTGTTTCTTTCGCTACTCTTGCCTCGTCGCTAATATGTCTGGTGACCGCGGAAATCAAAACAACGGCGAGGATCAACGCGATGTGCCGCACCCTGTCTGGGGCTCGGCACACCCGGCCACCATCGATGAGATCGTTGTGAGGCTTCTCTCGCAGTTCCCAGAGATGGAGTATGAGCCTACCTTCGCCGCCGAGATCGCCAGGGCGGTCAATGCTTGGTCTCGCGACAACAACGTCTATCCGAGAACCCTTCAGGGGTTTCATGAGGGATACATCAGAGACGCGAGAATCAGGAACAGGATCCGAGAAAGGATGATTGAATCTGCCCTCGACGTGGTGAGTGAAGGTCGCCCCCCTGTCGTCAATTGCAGCTAATATACCTCATGATGTTTAGTGCACAGGACTGGAACGCCTATGCGGGGTTGGGTTCCATCTCGTGCTGTTCCAAGGGGAACAACACCGGAGCTTGGCTAGGTCCCCTCCCCAACAAGTCAATCTCGACCCTACCAACATCCGCGTCCACAGCAGCAACATCTTCAGGTCAGACCGGCGCATCTTTCAGAGCAGCCTTTCCGACATCGAGTACATCTGCCGCCTCCATCTGGGCCCTTCGTTCATGCAAGATTGGCGTCTCCGGGCGGTTTCCTCACGCTATCTGAGCGCGGCTTCATTGAACACTTCGCCAGTGCCGAGGACGGAGTCGGTAGTCCCTCGCCGTGCTGGAAACAATACCGGGAACAATCAGGAGCAAGTCCCTCTCGCTCCCCCGCTTAACAGTAGCACTCCCCCGCGGCAAGACTCACCATCCCCCTCTAACGACAGCGAGACTCCCGTGTCTTGGGAATCCCTGAACTCATTCATACAGGCGACTTTCCCTCCGGGTCGTGTTGCCTCTCGCGCGGGAGCTCGTGCCGTTGCCTCGCCGCGATCCGGTGCGCAGGCTGGCTCGTCTGCCCGCCCAGTCACGCCACCCCCATCCTCATCTTCCACTGCTGCCCAAGTTCCGGTCTCTCCTACCAGCGGCATTGCTTCGCGCATGGAGACGATGGCGATGTCCACCCATCGTGGCAGATCTGTCATGACTGCCTCGGTGCCTGGCGCCGCGCGTGCCGCCACCGCTGCCGCTTCCACCACTACTACCGCCGCCTCCGCTGCCCCCACTGCCACTCCCGAACCCACTCCATCCATCAACCCGCCGTCGTTCCCGGAACGTGGCTGGTCTTATCGTTTCCAACCAATGACCGAGTTGCCGCCCCTCGCCATTGAGTTCCTCTCGGTACTCAACCCGTCCCCTTCTGCGGAGGAAGTCTTGGCCATATGCCAGGTTTGCATGCCGGGGACGCGCGAGCAAGCATTCATAACATTCCTCGGCCTGAATCTCCCCGCGGCGAGGGCTTTGGCGCAATATATCGATGGCGCGGCGCCGTAAGTCCGATCAGAGTATGCATGCTAGCGCGGATCGTTTTCAGCAGGAAAACAGACTCACGTTCTGGATGTGATGTGCGGTGAGTTTGTCCGGGGTCCTATGTAGTCTTTCTGATTTCCTTCTTGACCGTTTGTTTGCCATTGGTGTCGCGTCGCGTCGCGTCGACTTCTGTACAGTTTTTTGTTGATGATTCGCCCAGCCTTGCCCAGCCCTGTCGTATATAAGAGCGCGGACCGCAGTATACTGTCCCCATCCCCCCCTTCCTAGTGTCTTTCTGCTCCGTCCCCGCTCTCATATCCGATCCTGTGACTTGTATCTACTCTCTTTGTCCTGCAATGGGAATTAACACCACTGAAGACTCAAAGAAAAAGGAGCGCGCACCAAACGCACCGAAGAGCGATGAACAGCGGCAGCGCGATAGTGCCGTCGCTGCCGCCAAGAAAGTACACCTCAACGCGGCTGTAATGGCTGCAGCGGAGGCTATTGATAAGATCATCGAAGATCTTGCGGATGCCAATGACATCCACCTCTCATATGCAAGCACTCTTGTGCATCACGGTGGGCGGGTCTTCAAGGAACGCCGCCGCCCCTCGATACAGAATGCATTCAGCTACTGCCACGCTCGTGTCGAGGATGGGCGATGTAAGTACCAGTTTTATTAGTCCTCAATGCCTACGCTCAATAGCAATTTTGTAGGGACTGAGGACGATGAGCGCGAGGCTGTTGTTAAAGCCGTCCGCATCATCAAAGGCTGCAGCAACTCTGACTACAAACAGCTCTCCGACGACGACAAAGCCGTTCTTCTCGGCCTCCTGCAGGAGAACCGTGACAAGAGGGACACGGGTGTTGTCGGGCAGCCGCAGAGGCAGCAACAGGATATCCGAACCACGACAGATAAGATCAGCATCGAGGTACGTCGTATTTAACTCCAATATGGTGAGCGAACTAATTAAGAACATTGAATCTAGCTTCAGAATCTTCACGATCGCGGCAACTTCGAGTATATCTTGATTGGCACGCACACCGACCCTAAAGCTTCTGGAGAATGGGTTCTCCAATTATCTACGATGGGCGGCGATTTTATCAAGCAACACCTCATGTGCGATCCATCTACTCTTGCAAATAGGTTTGACGGGTACGCAAAATGTTATGCCACAGATGGTAAGTTGTGTTCTTCATCGAATCAGACGTATTTCCTGACTGTTTATCTCTCGCTCCCTTTTCAGAACTTGGGACGGGGGCGGTAATTCCACCCGCACTAAACAAGGGTGGAGAGGTAAAAAGCAAACTCAAGACTGATGAAATCATGCCCGACCTACGCTCCCAGTACTGTAAGTTTATCAATCAATGGCGTGCTATACATCTAGATCTAATTATCTATAGTGCGGGTCACGCGTCTTGATCATTGTCCGCGCTTCGAATGGAAGAAGTGGGCGGCCGGGACGCCTGACAGCAATGGCGTCGTCTTAATCGGGTGGCCATTGACAGATACGGAGCCGATGGCGCTGTCCAAGATCACCACAAACAAGAAGATGGAAGCGATCTCCAAGGCCATCAAGATGGGAGAGTGCCGCCTGGAGCTCGCCGTCGACAATGCTGCTCCAGGAAAAGCAGTGCTGAAAGCTGGCACGCGGTCTCACAATACAGGTTCGTACCTGTAGCATACCCAATGTCCCATGGAGGCTGACATATTACGATCAGAAACAGCGTTTGACAAGTTCATGAATCATCACGGCGGAACTCTCATCAAATTCGGCGACGAGCCAGATGTTTCAGCAAGCAAGACGCGCAACAGTCGCAAGCGCAAAAGCGAGTCGACCAGCGACTCTAATCCCCGTCCTCTCTCTGGCGAGAAGGAGAATATTCCGCCCCCCGTAGGACTTGAAGAGCGACAATCGAAGCGTCTGCGCCCCCACGCGCGTCCCGTGTTCTCTGCGCGCAGGGACACTCCCGAGTCTGAAGACTCCGCCAGCGGATCCGATCTTTGGCTGCCCAGCGGCGGTTCCACTCGCATCATCGCTTCTAGTGCCACCCCTCCACCGAGCACTCCTGGCTCTGATGCGAGCTCCCTGGACACCGTCCCCGCTAGCCCGCAAGCTGCCGCATTTGAACTTATGCAGTCATTCACAGACCTGAACGCTCTCCCAACCCCACCCGTTGCACCAGATGCCACTCCGGAGGCTGCCACCTGGCAACTCCTTGGCAACTCCTTCCCATCCATTCTCCCAGCAGCACCTTCCAATGCTGCTCTACTAGACACCGCCCTGCTCCCCACCGGCGACGCGCCCTCCCTGTTCCCGCCCCCGCCCGCCGCACCCGCCGCGCCGTCCATTGGACCCTCGCCACCGGATGCACCTTCCGAAAGCGATCAACTCACCACGCCCGGTCACGGTTTCGCATCTGACGCTACCGGCGGGCAGGATGGGCCAGCCTCCAGCATGCAAACCCCGGTCCATGGTGGCGCCGGTCTCGACGATCTCCCTTCTGATGACTTCGAGCTTGGAGGCACCGGGAGCGACTTGGAAAAAGGCACCGGTGATTTGGAGGCCTCCGAGGTCTAAGTAATCACGTTGATGTGGCAAGCGACTGACTAGTAACGCTCGGACTATGTATTGATCGCACCTTTATATTCACTGCTTCTTGCTTCTTGTTCTGGCGGGGCGAGTTTGTACTGATGATATACGCATGATGTATCTACAGACGTTGAAGTATTCATATATATATATATATACTGGTGGGCTGGGCGTGCGTGCCACGCCCACGCTAATCACGTTTGGCACACCGGACTGGGCCACGCCCCGAACGTTTGAATTCGGACGGAAGCGGGCTGGGCTGGGCGCACGCGTTCGCACCAAAGAGATTGCGGGCGGGCTTGACTGGACTGGGCACGCGCACGCGCACGCGCGCCCGCAGCGCAAGTGGGAAGGTGAGGCGGGCTGGGCTGGACGCGCATACGCAGTCACGCACCTAAACAGGCCGGCGGGTGGGCTGGGCTGGGCGCGCACGCGCGCGCCCGCAGCGCAAGTGGGAAGGTGAGGCAGGCTGGGCTGGGCGCGCGTACGCACGCCCGCACCCAAATAGGTCGGCGGGCGGGCTGGGCTGGGCACGCGCACGCGCGCCCGCAGCGCAAGTGGGAAGGTGAGACGGGCTGGGCTGGGCGCGCGCGCGCGCGCACGCACGCACGCACACACCAAAACAGGCCGGCGAGCGGGCTGGGCTGGGCACGCGCGTGCGGGCCCACAGTGCAACTCAACAGGTAAAGCGGGCTGGGCTCGAGAGATGCGCGCACCGAAGACGGGAACAAGGAACGAACGGGCTGGGCTGGGCACGCGTGTGCGCGCCCGCAGTGCAGACTCCTCAGCAGGTTCAATGGGCTGGGCTCGAAAGACGCGCATACAGGATGGGAAGGAGTAGCTGGCGGGCTGGGCTGGGCGCGCGCGGGCATGCGTGTAGTACTAAACCAGGTCAGCAAGAGTGGGCTGGGCACGTGCATGCACACACACATGCACGGCACACACGCAGGTCACGCGGATAGGTACGGAGAAGCATCTCCGAATATGGAAATCTCAATGGGGCGGCCCGTGCGGGCTGCGAAATGGGTGGCTGATGACCCCAATTGGGTGGATATACACCCCCCTCGGTACCGGCCCAAGTCGATAGGTCAAAGTAGAGGGTCAGGTGGCAAACCTTGCTGCGAGCTGTCCGTCCTTTTGCCATCCACTAAGAGCGAGCTCAGGCTTGGGTCCAAACTCAAAAATGACGACAATTCACCATGTTTAGCGAGCTCATCGGTACCAGGGCTATGATGTGGGAGCCTACCGTCTTCCCAGAGCCCGAAACATTCAAATCGGAGCGATGGCTCTTTCCGGGTGCCCCACGCTTTTCGGAATACGCATTTGGATTCGGGAGAAGTGCGTGTCCGGGACGCTTCAAGCTTCATGGCGCGTGACAGTATCCGGGCAACTGTCGCAGGCATGCTTGCTATGTTCGACATTGTCAAGAATGCCTTCCCCAATGTCGCGTATGCATCAGACATCGTATCGTACGTCTCCTACACACTCTCAGGCCTTTCAATTTAACCTCCCCGGAAGTCATCCCGAGCCGTTCCAGACTCGCATCCACCCACGGTCTGAGGCGGCAGCTTCGTTGGTCAGGGCTACAGACCAGGGGGTGGTGTGATTTGAGCGGCATAAGCTGAACGTGGACGATTTCGGCTAGTACGTACCGATCACCCGGACACCCTATGTGGACCACCACTCCAACACGTTTCTCACACTTCCATTGCTCCCGAGTCCCAGTCGATATGACTGGCGCTGGACTCGATAGCTGGGCAGCATCTCGAACGCTCTCAATTCACTCGTGACCATTTGTACGACGCTAAGTCCAGCCCAGATATCTTTAAGCCAAGTCCATTCTCCCCTCGCGAGAGCTTCGATTCTATTCAAGGTCCTCATGCTGATGCTGTCAAGTGTTGCCATCGCCATCAAACCGTCTTCTTCACATAATGTATAGTTCTTCTCTAATAGACTGCTATCTCAGCAATCAGCCCGGAGGCTCCGGTGAGCGACCAGTTCATCACATGCAGATGACGACGAAAATGAAGCTATTGGGAGCTGCCTGGGCTGGACTTTAGTTCTCATCATGTGACGAGAGTTAGGCATGGATGTATGCCATTCTGCCGACTCTCGTTCCAGTTATCGACTACTGCTCACGAACTTCCGGAAGCTCATGCCGATAACGAGCGCCTCGATCTCTACCTTTTGAGCACTACATCTCTGGCGTCTGATATGACATGCCCCCTTCGGCTGTTCTCACGAATTGTCACTGACACGAGGTCTTACATCAGAGCTCTCAAGTGGCGCGTTATGTCCGAACTGTGTTCGCGCCTCGTAAATGGTATAAATATTTGAAATGTCCATCCACTGACCACGTTTCACTCCGCCAGACCTATCATGTTTGATCTTACTTGGCTGGACATCCTCCTGGTCACTGCAACATTATCGGCTAGCTGGGTGCTTTTCGTTAATCACACCCGGGGCAGACGTCGCCTACCTTACCCACCAGGTCCCAAGCGTCTTCCCATCATCGGCAACTTGCTGGACATGCCTTCGAGCGAAGCATGGATCGTGTACAAAAAGTGGTCAGATGAGTCTGGTATCGTCCCGCGTCGCCTACTGAAGAAAATAGGGAATCTGACGAGCTCACACAGGCTCTGATGTAGTTCACGTCGACGTGCTTGGATCGCATATCGTGATCCTCAACTCTACGGAGGCAACAAGGCAGCTGCTTGGGAAGCGCTCTTCCATATATTCCGACAGGTACAGCTCCGAGCTTCTCTACCACGCGTAAGCTGCTGAAGGTGGTTAACAGACCTCCGCTTGTTGCTTTACTCGAGTTGTATGTTCGGCGACTCATCTCTCTCTACGTTCGCTACTCAGCATACATAGCATTGGCATGTCATGGGGCATCGGTTTTCTCGGATATGGGACGAAGTGGCGTTATCTGCGCCACAAGTTCCATATGAACTTCCACCCCGCAGCTGCGAAGACATACGAACCCCTTGAGCAGCGAGCAGCCCATCAGCTTCTCCGCAGTTTACTCTCCAACCCAGACGGCCATGCGCAGCACCTCAGACAGTGAGTTTGATAGGGACGTGCGGGAGTACACTAACTCAAGGCGGCCGTGAAAGTATGGCCGGACAAACCATTTTGTCTATTGCTTATGGAATCAATGTCCTGCCTGAGAACGATCCATACGTAGCGTCCGGGGAGGCGGTCGCGGATGCAGTGATCCTCGCTGCATCCAAGGAGGCGATTCTTTTTGACAGTATACCTTGGCGTGCGTAGGCATCGGTTCATTGAATGGACCATTTGCAGACGAAGAATCCTTGACAGTTAGACGGATACCGGCCTGGTTCCCAGGTGCCGGCCTGAAGCGCAAAGCTCTTCAGGCATACCCAATCGTGGCTGCCTCCATTGAGACACCTTACAATGAAGTGAAGGCTGCTCTTGTGAGTGTGATAACCTTTCCGTGTCACTATTTATAAGATATTGCAACAGGCAACTGGATCAGCTGCACCCTCTGTTGCAGCCAGTATGATCTCCGAGCTTGATGAAAACTCGAAACCCGAAGATGTATGGGCCTCGAAAGTAGTGCCCGGGAATATGTACATCGGTGGGACTGATACTGTACGCCACTTCGATACCATAGCTGAACAGGGCCGCCTTGTTGAATCATTCTACAGACAGTGTCCACCCTTCAAACGTTCATGCTCGCAATGCTGAGATATCCGGAAGTCCAACGCAAGGCACAAGCGGAAATAGACAAAGTAGTCGGCAAGTCGCGTCTTCCAGACTTCTCAGACCAAGATGCACTCCCATATGTGAATGCAGTGCTCAAGGAAGCTTTGCGCTGGCACCCCGTTTTTCCCCTGGGTATGTGTGTCATCAGCGCGTATGAACTCGTCTATTATGGTTGTATCTCAGCCATACCGCACGGCACGACGCAAAATGACACCTATAACGGATACTTCATCCCCGCAGGTGCAATTGTTATAGGAAATACCTGGTGGAATTTCATATTCAACCCACCCTGTCGTGTCGTATTGACGTTTCTTAGGGCTATCTTCCATGATCCAGAGGCCTTTCCGGAGCCAGACAAGTTCATACCTGAGCGCTGGCTATCTCATGATTCCCCTCGGTTCCCGGATCAGGCGTTCGGATTCGGACGTCGCGAATGTCCAGGCCGGTTTATGGCTCAAGCAAGCGTTTGGGCATCAATCGTCGGGATCCTCGCCGCTTTTGACCTGACCCCCGTTAAGGGTGATCCCCCGGACGAGGAGTATTCATCCGGGTTGGTATCGTGAGCTGCACTTCGTCGATTCTGTGTTGTGACACAAGCAAGGCTGACTTGCCTCTGCGATAGCTACGTCAACCCGTTCGTTTGCCACATCCGCCCGCGATCTAAAGCGGTAGTAGCACTAGTTGAGGCAACAGGAAACGTGCCCATTGAATGAGTTGACGCAGTCACGTCGAAACGCATCGAGTCGAGCAATCAAAGTTGGCGGGAATCTGTCCCCGATCTGACCTTAGTTGATAGGCAATTGCAGTATCGGACGTGTATTTTAGAAATTTCCACGCATGGTCGGGATCCGAGGGGCACTGGAGCTTGAAGCTTGAAGCGTTGTCTAGTTGGTCCAAGTCGCAAGGGCGGTCTCCAGACTCCAACGTCCGGCGTGCTCGACCAAGTCCGAGTGCCAGTCCGCTCGGAAGTTGCCGCCCTGCCCACATCGGAGCCTGCCGACTTGGGGACCAGTTGCGAGATTCTCGTCGACCGTGATGCCGTCTCCTGCTGTGTCCCAACCCGAGCTACCCCGCTGTGTCCCAGCGCTTTTCGCTCTCGTTGACGCTCACAGCAACGCTTCGCGTTCACTGGCGCCTGGACCCCGCTCCCATGACTGGCTGAGTCCCCGGTCCCCCACCATCCTTCTACCACCTGCGCTGCCGCCTCTGCCCCCACGTTCCCGCACATCCTGCCGCGCCACGTCCACGCACCCCACGCCGCCGCCGCCGCCTGTGCCGAATGCACCACTTGAGGATTTGGTGCGTCTGTACCGGGGCACCAGCATAGAGTGGAGTGCTGGCTTATGCCGACACGTTCCCACCAGATTGCAGTGCGCAGCTCCAAGTCTAGCGCGGTGATGGCCGCCAGATCCACCGAACATCAGGAAGAGTGGACACATGGACTGGGCCCCAAGGTACTTTTCCTCATGCAGGTCGCTCCCCGCTCTGGCGCGCGCCTTGCACTCCCAGCACACGTGAGTTCATGATTCTTCTGCTGTTCCTCCGGGAACGGTATCGTTGATTATCGCAGGTTCTTGCAACTCTTGAGTGGAATGGTTTGGGACAATGCTTGGCGGCCAATCTACTAGAGTAGGGGTTTCCCCGCCAACAAAACTTCCGGACCTAACCCATCTCGACTAGAGGACTCGTGAAGCTTGTTGGTGGGAAAATGCTATCGGACATCCCAGCTTGACCCGACCCCGCGTGCCCATCGGGCCGTAAGGGCTAGTCATATAAAGCTTGTTATACTTAGAACGCACCCTCAAGAAGAAGCACATAAGCAATAAGTCAATAGACGCGTTGGTGGCTTGTTTCCACTCTTCTCGAAAGGTATCAAATATTCTTCGTCCGGAACCATTATTCGTATCCTGACTCTATATTTAAAAGCCTGACGGAGGCTGCTCGTCGCATCATTTCGGGGCTCATAGGATCCGCTGTCATCATGAAGGCTGATCTCACAAGGCTGGAGGTCTTCTTCACCATCGCCACGCTGTCTGCGAGCTTGGTGCTCTTCCTCGTTTGTGCTGGCAGACGTCGTCTCCCTTATCCCCCAGGCCCCAGACGGATCCCCATCCTCGGCAACCTCCTGCAGATGCCTACGTACGAAGAATGGGCTGTGTACAAAAGATGGTCAGATGAATCTGGTATGGACGACTGAAACTTCAAGCACTGTCGAGGTCCACTGAAGCGCACTAAGGTTCTGACGTGGTGCATGTCGATGTACTTGGATCACACATCGTCATCCTCAACTCCATGAAGGCGGCAAGAGAATTACTCGAGAGTCGCTCTTCTATATATTCTGACAGGTACCGCCCATTCATACGCTTCGCCTGCATTGACTCACCGATTGCCAGACCTCCGTTGGTTGCTCTGCTAGAATTGTATGTTCGCCAGCCTATCATCCCAAGACGTCCTACTCATCCTCTTCAGTCTCGGTATGACGTATAATATTGGGTTCCTCCCATACGGGAAGCACTGGCGTCACCTGCGCTCGAAGTTCGACAGCCATTTCAATGCCAAGGCTGCAAAGGGATACGAGCCTCTCGAACAACAAGCGGCTCACCGTCTTCTCCGTAGCTTACTCGCCAAGCCAGACGACTTTCCGCAACACCTGAGACAGTGAGTTGATCGATCTTGTGCGCGAGTAACATACGCTCAAGTTGAACACAGCATGGCAGGACAAACCATCTTATCCATTGCATATGGGATCGATGTTAGTCCTGAGAACGACCCGTACGTAGCATCTGCAGAAGAAACCTTGAAAGCGATGGCTCTCGGCTCAACAAACGAAGCTTTCCTCTATGACACCATTCCTTGGCGTAATAAAGTCTTGATTTGATTGAATAGAGCAAAAATCTGACAGGCTGTTTGCAGTGAAGCACATCCCCAGCTGGTTCCCGGGCGCCGGGTTGAAGCGCGATGCTCTGAAGGCATACCATGCTGTGGTCGACTCGATAGAACGACCTTACAACGAAGTGAAAGCTGCGCTGGTATGTGGTGTTGGTATTCACGATCTCACCGACGCAAACGCGCAATAGGCCAACGGAACAGCCGCCCCTAGCGCCGCAGCTACGATGATCTCAACATTGGGCAGCAGTCCGACTACGGAAGACGTCTTCGCCTCAAAGGCTGTACCCGGAATCATGTATACAGCTGGTGCCGACACAGTACGTTAGCTATCATGTCAGTCGACGGAATCGGTGTGCTGATCTGCATCGCAGACAGTGTCTGCATTGCTGACGTTCATACTCGCAATGCTGAAGTACCCAGAAGTCCAGTACAAGGCGCAGTCAGAAATCGACAGAGTAGTTGGCACCTCGCGCCTTCCGGATTTCACAGACTATGACGCCCTACCATACGTGGATGCAGTACTTAAAGAGACTCTACGCTGGCATCCAATTGCACCTCTTGGTATGCCCAGGTTTGTTGATGGTTTGGACGCTGCTCATGCGATAGTAACACAGCCGTACCACACTACACCACCCAGTCAGATATCTATGATGGGTACTTCATTCCCGCAGGTACAACCATCATAGGTAACAGCTGGTACGCCTTCACTTGCCGATAGTCAATCAGGCATTTACTCCCTCTAGGGCCATGCTCCGTGATCCTGAAATCTTCTTAGAGCCTGATAAATTCATACCGGAGCGTTGGCTTTCACCAGATGCGCCTCCGTTTCCAGATCAAGCATTCGGCTTTGGGCGCCGCGTGTGTCCAGGCAGGCATATGGCTAGATCAAGCGTTTGGGCGACAATTTCCGGGATACTAACTGCTTTCTATCTGAGCCCAGTGAAGGGTAGCTCACTCGATGAAGACTATTCGTCAGGGATAGTTGCGTAAGTCTCGGTCTACACTTTCTTCCGCGGGGTAGAGCAGAGGGCTGACGAATCCCGATATCAGCTACGTGAAACCATTCAAGTGCCATATTCGCCCACGCTCAGAAGCAGCAGCATCGCTGGTGCAGGAAACTGCGGATGAATAGGTTGAATGAGCAACGGAGATATGCTCGCACTGAAACGTGTTGGATTCTTCTGAATGCTGCAGGAGGAGGAATTTGGGAAGGATCCATCGCTTTGCCAGAGCTCGTCAGTCGACACCTCCCAACGAGTTTGTCCGAGTCGAGACGTGCTGAGTCTGACACTAACTCTTGTCAAGACAGTACTGCTGCTGTAGGACGCAGCTGATAATGCGTACACCATGCGAGCTACCTGCACTCACGTTATTCATTTTTTCCACATGACCGCCGCGGTGGTCGCGCCGCAGTGTCACAAAGCCTAGCGGTGCAGCGTCGCATCTACAGAGTAGTACAGACTCAGTACAGTCTACGGTAGCTTACCGACATCTGTGGGGAGTGACTTCAACTCCGTTTTTGCGTCCATCCAAGCTAGCACCAATCGAGTGTCTGCATGGGCCTCCGGCAGGTTCAGGTGCAACCGCCATGGTCACTGATTGCGGTGGTCTCCAGACCCAAGGTCCAACGTGCTCGACCAAGTCCGAGCCTGAGTCCGCTCGGAAGTTGCCGTCTCAAGATTGATGCCACGTCGGAGCCTGTCGGAGCTTGCCTACGTCGGAGCCTGCCGACTTGGGGACCAGTTGGAGGTTCTCGTCGACCGTGATGCATGATGGTCTCCTGCCATTAAAGCATATTTAAGTCCCAGTCCGAGCTACCCCGCTGTGTCCCGGCGCTCTTCGCCCTCGCTGCTGATGCTCGCGGCAACGCCTCGCGCTCACTGGCGCCTAGACCTCTGTTCCTATGAATGGCTAGGTCCCTGGTCCCCTGCCATTCTTGCACCACCTGCGCTGCTGCCTCTGTCCCCGCGTTCCCGCGCATCTTGCCGAGCCACGCCCGGGCACCCCACCCCGCCGCCATCGCCTGTGCCAAATGCACCACTTGAGGATTCGGTGCGTGGGTGTCGGGACACCAACGTGACGTGGGGTGCTGGTTCATGCCAACATGTTCCCACCAGATTGCAGTGCACAGCTCCAAGTCTAGCACAATGATTGCTGCCGAATGCATCAAACATCAGAAAAGTTAGACGCACGGACTTGACCCCAAGGTGCTTTTCCTCATCCAGGTCGCTCCTCATTCTGGCGCGCGCCTTGCACTCCCAGCACATGTGAGTCCATGATTCTTCTGTCGCTCCTCCGGGAACAGTATCATTGATTATCGCAGGCTCTTGCAACTCTCGAGTAGAATGGTTCGGGACAAAGCTTGGCGGCCAATCTACTAGAATCTGAATTTCCCCACCAACAAAACTTACCGACCCATCTCGACCAGACGGGTCGTGAAGCTTTTTGGCGGGGAAATACCATCGGGCGTCCCAACTCGACTCGATTCTGCGTGCCTATCGGGCTGTAAGGACTATTCATCCGAAGTTTGCTATAGTTAGAGCGCGCTCTCCGGAAGAAGCATAGAAGCAACAAGTCATTAGGCGCGTTGGTGGCTCGTTTCCACTCTTCTCGTATTCTGACTCTATACTTAAGAGCTCGACAGAGGGAATAACTCGCTCATTGCATCATTTCGGGACTCAGGACTCGTCAACATGAAGGTTGATATCACAAGACTGGAGGTCCTTTTCGCCTTCGCCACGCTGTCCGCGAGCTTGGTGCTCTTCTTCATTCGCGCTGGCAGACGTCGTCTCCCCTATCCGCCAGGCCCCAGACGGATCCCCATCCTCGGCAACTTCCTGCAGATGCCTATGTGTGAAGAATGGGCCGTGTACAAAAGATGGTCAGACGAATCTGGTACGAATGACTGAAACTTCGAGGATTGTCGAGGGTCCGCTGAACTGCGCCAAGGTTCTGACATAGTACATGTCGATGTACTTGGATCACACATCGTCATCCTCAACTCCATGAAAGCAGCAAGAGAATTACTCGAGAGTCGCTCTTCCATCTATTCTGACAGGTACCGTCCATTCATACGCTTCGCCTGCATTGACTGACCGAAATGATTGCCAGACCTCCGTTGGTTGCTCTGCTAGAATTGTATGTTCGCCAGCCTATTACCCCAAGACGTCCTGCTCATCCTCTTCAGTCTCGGTATGACGTATAATATTGGGTTCCTCCCATACGGGAAGCACTGGCGTCACCTGCGCTCGAAGTTCGACAGCCATTTCAATGCCAAGGCTGCAAAGGGATACGAGCTTCTCGAACAACGAGCTGCTCACCGTCTTTTCCGTAGCTTACTCGCCAAGCCAGACGACTTTCCGCAACACCTGAGACAGTGAGTTGATCGATCTTGTGCGCGAGTAACATACGCTCAAGTTGAACATAGCATGGCAGGACAAATCATCTTATCCATTGCATATGGGATCGATGTTAGTCCTGAGAACGACCCTTATGTGGCATCTGCAGAAGATGCCTTGAAAGGGATGGCTTTCGCCTCATCGAATGAAGCTCTCCTCTATGGCATCATTCCTTGGCGTAATAAAGTCTTGATTTGATTGAATAGAGCAAAAACCTGACAAGCTGTTTGCAGTGAAGCACATCCCCAGCTGGTTCCCGGGCGCTGGATTGAAACGCGGGGCTCTGAGGGCATCCTCTGCCGCGACAGGTTCGATAGAACGACCTTACAACGAAGTGAAAGCTGCGCTGGTATGTGGTGTTGGTATTCACGATCTCACCGACGCAAACGCAAAATAGGACAATGCAACAGCTGCGCCTAGCGTTGCGGCTACGATGATCTCAACGTTGGGCAGCAGCCCGACTACGGAAGACGTCTTCGCCTCAAAGGCTGTACCTGGGGTCATGTATATAGCTGGTGCCGATACCGTGCGTTATTTAACCGCAACATTCAACAGGATAGGTGTGCTGATCTGTATCGCAGACGGTGTCTGCGATGCTGACGTTCATGCTTGCAATGCTGAAATACCCGGAAGTCCAGCGCAAGGCGCAGGCAGAAATCGACAGAGTAGTTGGCACCTCACGTCTCCCAGATTTCACAGATCATGACGCCCTGCCATACGTGGATGCAGTACTTAAAGAGACTCTACGCTGGCATCCAATTGTGCCTCTTGGTACTCCTATGTTCTTTCTGGTTTGGACAATGCTTATGCGACAGTAATACAGCCGTACCACACTACACCACCCAGTCGGATATCTATGATGGGTACTTCATTCCCGCAGGTACAACTATCATAGGTAACAGCTGGTACGCCTTCACCTCCCGATAGTCAATCAGGCATTTACTCCCTCTAGGGCCATGCTCCGTGATCCGGAAGTCTTCCCAGAGCCTGATAAATTCATACCGGAGCGTTGGCTTTCACCAGACGCGCCTCACTTCCCAGACCAAACATTCGGCTTTGGGCGCCGCGTGTGTCCAGGCAGGCACATGGCCAGATCAAGTGTCTGGATGACAATTTCCGGGATACTAGCTGCTTTTGATCTGAACCCAGTGAAGGGTAGCCCACTCGATGAAGAATATTCGTCAGGGATAGTTGCGTGAGTCTATCTAGGCTCTCTTCTCTTGTGGTAGAGAAGGTTGACGAGCCCCGATATTAGCTACGTGAAACCATTCAATTGCCACATTCGCCCACGCTCGGAAGCGGCAGCATCGCTAGTGCAAGAAACCGCGGACGAATTGTTTGAGTGAGTAACGGGGGTATACTCGCACCGAAACCTATTGGACCCTTTCGAGTATCGTGGGAACCCATCACTTTGTCAGGGGTTGCCAATTGACGCCTCCCAACGACTTTGTTCGATTGAGTCGTACGGAGTCTAACAATAGCTCCCGCCATGTCAACACAATATCATTGTTGATTCGTGGAACGTATCTGAGAACGCATGCACCATGCGTATTTCCTGCACCCACCTTGTCTATTTTGTTCAGCATGGCCGACGTGGTGGCTCACGAAGTTTGGTACGATGGCGCCTATGTTGTTTTGGGCGAGCAGTTGTCTCCTTCCCCTCTGGCGGTTCCCCGGCCCATCACTCAAGCCGCCCCAGCGTCTTCGCGTTCGCGAGGAAGCCAGCTGCCACGCCCGTGCATCCCACACCACTATCGCTGTCCCCGCCTGTGCCAAATGCATCACTTGAAGATTCGGTGCGTGTGTCTTAGGGCATCGGCATAACGTGGGGTGTTCTCTCATCGCCGGCGCGTTCCCAGCAGGTCATGCGCAGCTCCAACCTGTTTAACAGCACCACCGGCGAGAAAATTTGCCGAACGCTCAATGATAGACGCCAGCAGTAAACGGAGATTGAACAGATTTCACCGACCCGGGCCTGGCGACAGACGCCCTTGCAGTACTATGCATCTAGGAATCGGCGCTGGACAGAAGCCAACGCGTCTGCTGAGCGCTGACTTGTCGCTTATGTGCTTCTTCCAGAGGGCCCGCTCTACAAGTACCAAGCTTCCATTGGTTGAAACGTAACCGGTAGGCCTTGAGGCCTGATCGGCATGTGAGGTTGGGTCGAGCCGGGACGGGATTTCCCCGCTACCAAGCTTCACAGCCTGTCTGCCCGAGACGGATCAGGAAGTTTCTTGGCGGGGAAGTCCCAACTCGACCTGGCTCTAAGTACCCGAGTTGCCGATAGGGCCATCATCCAGCGCACGGAGAGGTATGTTCTACTTGGTGCCCACCAAGTTGCTTACAAGGCCTTAATAGATTAGCCGCCAAGTTTGGCGCCCAACCCTTCTAAGTGATACCGTTGGTTCAGTGCGATAGCCCCGATATCAACGATACCATTCCCGGAAGAACGACGGAAATTATAGGCTCGCGCGTGCTGGGAGCGAAAGGTGCGTGCGGGCCCAACGGGAGCGACCTGCATGATAAACATTGCCTTGAAGTCCAAGTGCATCCACCCTTTCCCGTGTTCGATCATGATTCGGCTCAAGCACCCACACGTGCATTTGCAGTCTGAAAGGGCCGTGGTGCGTGGCCTATCATGCCAACGACGGCGCCGGTCGCGTGCCACCATCATCAACAAGCCCTTCGCCCACTCCACCGTGAGCGCTGTGCCAATATCTCAAACCGGTGCCGGTTTCTACCATTGCTTCTGACACGCGAGCGAACACTAGAACTTTATTCTCGTAAAGTATCGGCTATTTTTCCCCCCTGGGATCTGTATCTGTATTCTACTCTTATAAGAGCACGACAGAGGGATATATATGACTTGCTCATTGCATCATTTCGGGGCTCACAGGACCCGCCGGCATTATGAAGGCTGATCTCACAAGACTCGAGGTCCTCTTCACCATCGCCACTCTGTCTGCGAGCTTGGTGCTCTTCCTCATTCGTGCTGGCAGACGTCGTCTCCCCTATCCGCCAGGACCCAGACGAATTCCCATTCTTGGCAACTTCCTGCAGATGCCTACGTGCGAAGAATGGGCCGTGTACAAAAGATGGTCAGATGAATTCGGTATGAACCTTCAGGGACTGTCGAGGGTCCGCTGAAGTGCATCAAGGTTCTGACGTGGTGCATGTCGATGTACTTGGATCACACATCGTCATCCTCAACTCCATGAAGGCGGCAAGAGAACTCCTCGAGAGGCGTTCCTCCATTTATTCCGACAGGTACCGCCCACTTCCACATTTCGCCTGCATTGACTAATCGAAATGACTGCCAGACTTCCGTCGGTTGTCCTGCTAGAGTTGTACGCCCTCCAATCTATTATCCCAAGATGTTCTGCTCATCCTATTCAGTCTCGGTATGACATACAACATTGGGTTCCTCCCCTACGGGAAGCAGTGGCGTTACCTGCGCTCCAAGTTTGACACCAATCTGAAGCCCGCGGCTGCAAAGGCGTACGAGCCTCTCGAACAACGAGCTACCCACCGCCTTCTCCGTAGTTTACTCGCCAAACCAGACAACTTTCCGCAACACCTGAGGCAGTGAGTTGAGTAATCTCGCGAGCGAGTATTATAGGCTCAATTTGAGCACAGTATGGCAGGACAAATCATCTTATCAATCGCATACGGAATTAATGTCAATCCTGAGAACGACTCATATGTGGCATCTGCAGAAGAAACCCTGAAGGCGATAGCTCTCGCCTCAACGAACGAGGCTTTCCTCTTCAATAGTATCCCTGGGTGTAATCTCGAATACTCGATTGATCAAATGAATGGGCAACTGACATTCTATTTTGCAGTAAAGCACATCCCCGGCTGGTTCCCGGGCGCTGGGTTGAAGCGCGATGCTTTGAAGGCATACCATGTTGTGGTCAATTCGATAGAACGACCTTACAACGAAGTGAAGGCTGCCCTGGTACGTGGCACCGGTTTTCGTGACCTTACCGATGGAATTTGACCCAAAATAGGCCAGTGGATCTGCCGTACCTAGCGTCGCGGCTACGATGATCTCAACATTGGGCAGCGACCCAACTGCGGACAACGTCTTCGCCTCAAAGGCTGTACCCGGAATGATGTATATGGCTGGTGCCGACACCGTGCGTTATCCACCATGACAATTGACAAAATATGTGTGTTGATCTGCATCGCAGACGGTGTCTGCATTGCTGACATTCATGCTTGCGATGTTAAAATACCCAGAAGTTCAGCGCGAGGCGCAGTCAGAAATCGACAGAGTAGTTGGCACCTCGCGTCTTCCAGATTTCACGGACCATGACGCCCTGCCATACGTGGGTGCAGTACTTAAAGAAACGCTACGCTGGCACCCGGTTACACCTCTTGGTATGCCCATCTTCTTTGGTGGTGTGGACACTACTCATATGATAGCGACGCAGCCGTACCGCACTATACCACCCAGTCGGATATCTATGATGGATACTCTATCCCCGCAGGTACAACCGTCATAGGTAACACCTGGTACGACTCACCTGCCGACAGTCAAATAGACGTTTACTCCCCCTAGGGCCATGTTCCGTAACCCTGAAATCTTCCCGGAACCTGATAAATTCATACCGGAGCGTTGGCTTTTACCAGATGCACCTCGCTTCCCAGATCAAGCATTCGGCTTTGGGCGCCGCGAGTGTCCAGGCAGGCACATGGCTGTATCAAGTATCTGGGCGACGATTTCCGGGATACTAGCTGCCTTTGATCTGACCCCTGTGAAGGGTAGCCCACTCGACGAAGAATATTCGTCTGGGGTAGTATCGTAAGCCCCAATTCCACGCTTTCTTCCTCGGAACAGAGCAGAGGGTTGACGAACCACGATATTAGCTTCGTGAAGCCATTCAAGTGCCATATTCGCCCACGCACTGAAGCAGCAGCATCACTGGTGCAGGAAGAATTTGAATGAGCAACGAGATGTGCTCACGCTGAAACGTATTGGGTTGATTCAATCATTGCGGGAGGAGGGATCCCCGGCTCGGGTTTGTCCGAGTCGAGACGTACTGGGTCCGACACTAGCTCTTGCCAACACATTCATTGCACAACAAAGCTTAGAATCGCGTACATCATGCCAGTTGCCTACACAGTCTACACTCACCTTGTTTGTTCTGTCCATGGCCGACGCAGAGATTGCTTCATATGGCTTCATGGGCGCAACTGGTAGCGTCTACAGACTACAACTTGCTCACCTTGCGGAGAGCGACCACCGCTCCGTTGTTGTGCAGCGTTTCCATCGAGCCGCTACAGCCACTAGTTTATCCGAACGGGTACCGATTGAGCACCTGTCTGAGGTGCGACCTCTCGCGCTGGTCTCTGCCATGCTCGACAAAGTCCAACATCCAAAATGACTAGACTGGTGACCGAGTCTCTACACGACGCTGACGATGGCAAGCCACTTCGTCAGAGGTTGTCAATCGACGCTTCCCAACGAGTTTGTCTGAATCGAAATGTAGAGTACTGAGTCTGACACTAAGTACTATCATCAACATAATGTTATTGTGGAACATAGCTAAGAATGCATGCACGATGCGGGTCACCTGCACCCACCTGGTCCATCTTGTACAACACGGCCGACGTGGTGGCTCACGAAGCTTGGTGCGACAGCGTCTTTTTTTTTTTTGATCAGACGCGCGTAGTGTCCAGGTGACTAGACCCACTGGCGGTCCGGGGTCCCCCGGCCCATCAGCCAGTAAGTCAGCTTCTGAAGCGCCCCTGCGGAGCCCACGCTCCCAACGAACCCGCCACGCCCGCGCTTCCCGCACCGCTATCGCTGTTCTTGCCGGTGCCAAATGCACCGCTTGAAGATTCGGTGGGTGGATCTCAGGACATCAGCATGACGTGGAATGCTCTCTCATCGTCGACACGTTCCCACCAGGTCGTGCGCGGCTCCAACTTGTCTAACAGCCCCACCGGCAAGAAGATTCGTCGAATGCTCAACGATGGTCGCCGAACCCATCGAACACGGGAAAGGGTCGAAACATCCAGACTCCAAGGCGCTTTTTCTCATGCAAGTCGCTCCCGTTCTCGCGGGCACCTTGCACCCCCAGCAGACGTGAGCCCATGGTTCCTCCGTCGTTCTTCTGGGAAGATTATCATTGGTTATCGAAGGCTATCGCAGCTATCGAGCGTTTAGGAGGGTTCGGCGTAAAGCCTGGCGGCCAAACTACTAGGGCCTCGTGGGCAACATGGTAAGCACTAGAGCATGCCCCTTCGTGTGATGGATAATGGCCTGATTAGCAACCTGAGTACTTAGAGTCGGGTCGGGTTGGGATTCCCCACTAAGAAACTTCCTGATCCGTCTCAGCATCTGAAAGCTGAGTAGGTTGTCAACGACTAGTCTACGACAGCTTTGACTGACTTTGACAACTTTGACAACCTACAAGTGAGTTAGCCAACTCGGCTAAGCACCAACTGAATTGATTATTCTATTCAGTTGATTGCAAGCGCGCACGTCCCACCCGTTGTGCAGATGCGGGAAGACGGGCTGTGAAGCTTTGTGGCGGGAAAATCCCATCCTTACTCGACCCCACCCCACGTGCCGATCGGGTCCCAAGACCTGTAGAAACACATAAGCAACAAGTCGGCGCCCAGCAGACGCGTTGGTTTCTGTTCGGCGCCGATACCTAGGTACATAATACTACAAAGGCGTTTGTCGCCAAGCCCGGGTCGGTGAAATCTGCTAGAGCTATAGTACGTCTACCGCCGCCTATCATGCCAACCATGGCGCCGGTCGCGTGCCACCACCGTCAGCAGGCGGCTCGTCCACTCCCAATGGCGAGCCACGGTGAGCGTTATGTCAACATCCCGAACCAGTGGCTCTATATTTTATTGCTTCTGACACGCAAGCGCGTGCACTAAAACTTTCTTCTCGAAAGATATTGCATATTCTTCATCCGGGACGGGTATCTGTATACTGCTTTTATAAGAGCTCAACAGAGGGAAGGAATTGCTCATTGCATCATTTCGAGGCTTACGGGACCCGCTAGCATCATGACGGCTGATCTCACGAGACTCGAGGTCCTCTTCACCATCGCCACTCTGTCCGCGAGCTTGGTGCTCTTCTTCATTCGCCCTGGCAGACGTCGTCTCCCCTATCCTCCAGGCCCCAGGCGGGTTCCCATCCTTGGCAATTTCCTGCATATGCCTATTCGCGAAGAATGGGCTGTGTACAAAAGATGGTCAGATGAATTCGGTATGAACCTTCAAGGGTTGTCGAGGATCCGCTGAAGTGCGCCAAGGCTCCGACGTGGTGCATGTCGATGTATTTGGATCTCACATCGTCATCCTCAACTCCATGAAGGTTGCAAGAGAACTCCTCGAGAGGCGCTCTTCCATCTACTCTGATAGGTACCGCTCACTTCTACGTTTCGTCTGCATCGGCTAATCGAAATGACTGCCAGGCCTCCATCAGTTGTTCTGCTAGACTTGTACGCTCTCCAGCCCATTGTCCCGAGATGTCCTACTCATCCTATTCAGTCTCGGTATGACGTATAATTTTGGGCTCCTTCCATACGGGAAGCAGTGGCGCTACCTGCGTTCGAAGTTCCACACCAATTTTCATCCCACGGCTGCAAAGGAATACGAACCTCTCGAACGACGAGCCACTCACCGTCTTCTCCGTAGCTTACTCGCCAAGCCAGACAACTTTCCGCAACACCTGAGGCAGTGAGTGGGCGATCTCGTGCACGAGTATCATAAACTCAAGTCGAGCACAGTATGGCAGGACAAATCATCCTATCTATTGCGTACGGTATTGATGTCAATCCTGAGAATGACCCATATGTGGCATCCGCAGAAGAAGTCCTGAAAGCGGTAGCCCTCGCCTCAACAAGCGAAGCTTTCCTCTTCGACTCAATTCCTTGGTGTAATCAATGCTCGAATTGACCAAAGGAGTGAGCGACTGACGTTCTGTTTTGCAGTAAAACACATCCCCAGTTGGTTACCGGGTGCTGGGTTAAAGCGCGAGGCTCTGAAGGCATACCACGTCGTGGTTGGCTCGGTAGAACGGCCTTATAACGAAGTCAAGGCTGCCCTGGTATGCGGGACTTGTATTCATGATCTCACCGATGCAATTTGACGCAAAGTAGGCCAGTGGATCTGCCGCACCTAGTGTCGCGGCTACAATGATCTCAACGTTGGGCAGCGACCCGACTAAGGAAGACGTCTTCGCCTCCAAGGCTGTACCCGGAATTATGTATATTGGTGGTGCTGATACCGTGCGTTAGCCACCGTGTCAATCGACAGCATAGGCGTGCTGATCTGCACCGCAGACGGTGTCTGCGTTGCTGACATTCATGCTTGCAATGCTGAAGTACCCAGAAGTCCAGCGCAAGGCGCAGTTAGAAATCGACAGAGTAGTTGGCACCTCGCGTCTTCCAGATTTCATAGACCGTGATGCGTTACCATACGTAGCTGCAGTCCTTAAGGAGACTCTACGCTGGCACCCGGTTGCACCTCTCGGTACGCTCATATTCTTTATGGTTTGGACTCTACTCATATGGTAGCGACACAGGCGTACCACACTACACCACCCAGTCGGACATCTATGAAGGATGTTTCATCCCTGCAGGCACAACCATCATAGGTAACACCTGGTACGACTTCACCTGTCGACAGTCGAATAGACATTTACTTCCTCTAGGGCCATGTTCCGTGATCCTGAGATCTTCTCAGAGCCTGATAAATTCATACCGGAGCGTTGGCTTTCACCAGATGCGCCTCGCTTCCCAGATCAAGCATTCGGCTTCGGACGCCGCGAGTGTCCAGGCAGGCACATGGCTGTATCAAGTATCTGGGCGACAATTTCCGGGATACTAGCTGCCTTTGATCTGACCCCTGTGAAGGGTAGCCCACTCGACGAAGAATATTCGTCAGGGATAGTTGCGTAAGTCTCAATCTATACTCTCTCTCCCAGGGTAGAGCAGAGAGTTAACGAACCCCGATGTTAGCTACGTGAAACCATTCAAGTGCCAGATTCGTCCACGGTCGGAAGCAGCAGCATCGCTGGTGCAGGAAAGTGGGGATGAATTTGAATGAGCAACGGAGATGTGCTCAGGCTAAAATGCATCGGGCTCATTCAATCATTGCGGGGGGAGGGGTCCATCGTCTCGTTGGCAGAGGTTGCCAATTGACGGCTCCCCAACTCGAGTTTGTCCGAGTCGAGTCGTACCGAGTCTAACAGTAGCTTAGAATTCATGCATCATGCGGGTTGCCTACACTCACCTTGTCCATTTTGTCCGTGGCCGGCGCTGAGGCTAGTGCACACGGCTTCAAGCTTCAAGGCGTTGCCGGTAACCGGTAACCTCTAGACCGTTGCCAGGCGCCTGAGCCCACTCGGAAGTTGCCGTAAATTGTGTAATGTGCGCTGGCGGCGTTCCCCGTAGCGCTGTCTCGAGACGCGATAATCGCGACTTGTACTCCCGAGGCAAGTCCCGAAGAGTCCACTTGTGCATCTACTTGCATCGACCCGACATGGACACTTATACAGTTATCACCCCCTCGTACTCCTCTCCTCGCGCCCGATCCCGTTCGTCTTGTTCAGTGCGCCCGGGAGCACGAGGTTGTCGGGCGTGTGCTATCAGAGCTCGATCACAACAGCGTTTTCTGCCATGCATTCACAGCCGACATACGCAAGTTCACTGCCACGACAACTGAATCTCGACAACTCGGACGAAGTTCCCCTTTGCTGCACCAGTCATAACATTATCTCAGAACTAACCTCATCGCCATAAATGGGCTGCCTGACAGAAGGTCCAAATGTAAGCTTTTGAACATTAATATGGAAGGACCCTTCATCGTGTCGCTCCATACCATGACGGCTAATCTTACAGGACCCAATGTTTTTCTCGTCGTCACGACACTCTCTGCGAGCTTGATGCCCTGTGACTGGTGCTGGCCAACATCCTCTAGCATACCCCTCCAGGACCCAAGCGCGTTCCTATCATCAGCAACCTGCTGGACATGCCTACGCGCGAGGAATGGGTCCTGTACAAGGAGTGGTCGGACTAGCCTGGCGCGGACGCGCGTCAGAAGTTTCATAAAAGACCCTTCGCTGATCCCCCATACAGACCCTGACGTGGTCCCCGCCGATGTTCTAGGATCACACATTGTAATATTCAATCCGTGGATTCAGCAAAACAGGGACTAGAGAAGCGCCCTCCCATCTATCTTGATAGGTAAGTTTTGCTCTGCTAATCGCAGTTCTACGGCAACCGCTCAAGACGGGTTAGAATGCCGTTATTGAGGGTTCACGTCTCTCGGATTTCGCAAACCAGGACGTCCCTCTATACGTAGACTCAGTCCTCATGGAAGCCCTACACTGGCACCTAGCCTTACTGCTGGGCACGTCTATTGTTGTGTTGTTCCGATGCTACTCACGGAGCCACAACACAGCCATATTCCACTGTATCCAGATTCCGAGCCATTGCTGACCTGTATCAGCTCGAAACAGGCACTGAGCATGCTCCCCGGAGAATTGACCCCATCGTGATCCCGCGTCGACAGCACGATCCACAGAAGGGTAAGTTCACGGACATGATACATGTTCTTCCGCGCGCTCAACTCCGCCTGAAAGCGGCATCCCTGTCGCTCCGGCGCTCGGACCATCTGGAACCTCCGCTACATAATGCCGAGACAAGGGTAGCCACGGATCGGCCAAACCACACTCTAATGAGAAAGCTTCCGTGGCACCCTCTCTACAGCGCGGCCTGGGGCGAGGATGCGACAATGGTGAATCGAAGCACCGCCGCGAACCTTGAGTCTCTGCACAGACGCCGTTACTTTCAAGTTTTGATTCCGTGTCGGCTCTACATGTGCTTTTCCCGATCACCTAGGCTACCTGAAAGCTCAAAGGAGTCAGAGGGGCAACCGACTTGGCAACACACACCTCCCAGTGCTTGTTTAGGCGCTCTGACGGATACCAAAGCGAAATTGTCTGCCGAAGTATTTAAACTGTAGCTGGCGGCTGTACTGAACGGTTCCTTGCCTACCCCGATTAGCCACCTGTCATTGCACCTTACATTGACGAAGGTGATGGCGGCGCCTACCGTGACAGAGCCGCGCCGCTACTAGTTGCCTCCCGTCGAGGTGTGCGGTCGTTACCTCTGTGGTCGCGCATCCTCGTCTGCATTAGCTCAACCCCAGTAGATATTACGTAATTTTGACGTCATATATACATATCTGGCGCTTCTTCTCGGAAGGTTGAACTTTCAGCCTCTTCAAGTGCTCTCAAATCCAAGAAGGCAGGCACGCAGGTCGTCGGGCGAGACTGGGAATCTCAAAAGCCGCCGGAGCCAAGCTGGCCAAGTGCTTACTTCAGATCATATCTTGTCATGTATGATGGGGCCGTCCTGGTTCGTTTCCACGACGCTCGCTTTGTCCAGTGGACGCGGCCGATGGCCCGATGTAGGGTACAAACGTCGGCAATCTCTCGATGCGCGCTAGCCTTATGGAGAGGAACTAACTCTTCACTCGAATTGGATTCTCCAAAATTCTGCCTGCATTAAAGCCATTGAAGTTGCTGTGCCTCTCGCCAGGCATATAGAACTGCCCCAGTGGCAGGGTCACGATGGGTTTAATCGACTAGTACTGCGGGAGGCTGCACCGCACCCGCCGCGTTCTCAGCACACTTGAAGCGGCACCGACGCTCACCAAGCGTCTGAACACGTTCTCGGCGACGGCGTGCTGCGCCAGGACCCTGCCAAACCCCTATGGAGGTTAGATCCTGAGGAGCAGATTTTCGGTTCTCTTCGGGATCTCCGGCCCGGGCCGTCCCGGAGCGGGCCGGCAAGATTCGGTTCTTTTCCATCTAACCTCGCACAACCTCTGCGCTGCAACAGCAGATCTCAGTCGTTTCTGCATGTAACTTCGGCCAGGGCCTCCCATCGGCCTCGCGTTTCATGCAGTGCTGCATGAATAAGACTTTTTTTACAGCAGACTAGGCGCTGAGTGAGAAAGCATAACATGATTAGTACCTCAAGTCACTTATTCGAATCCCAAGCTACCAGAGACAAGTTTACTGTGCTTTAGTTGACAAATAAAACAGCTTGGGACACCTTTGAACCCATTCGAGGGTGTCTGTGTGGCCCAATTCCCGCTAGCAGCAGTGTATTTGTTGACAAGAACTCCATAGACCGAAGGAAGAATCAGCCGGGATTCGAACCCCGGACCTTCCCGCGCGCACAATCATGGTCGGTATGATGCTTACCATTACACCAACGCAACATTCCGGCTCGCTCGTCTTGTGTCCCATATGACTACTGACATTGATATTGGTACCAACATGGCTATATTGTCACAACGGAGCAACAAATGAAAGGCTACGGGTGATATTCAGATATAGGATCTCTCACAGTGGTCTCAGAGCACTAATTACCAAGCGTATTCCATAAATTTCTCATCATACCTACCCCGGATCGGTGGTCAGCGGACCAGATTCGGTCCTTTTGCCATGTAACATCGGTTGGTCACGAGACCGCATTCGGTTCAAAAGCATCTAACCTCCTCCCCCGGGCCGGCGGTTTTCGGTTTTTTTGGCATCGGAGCTCTAGCTGACTTTGGCAGGGTCCTGCTGCGCCACACCCGTCGGAAAATGCGAATGCAAAGCTTACGGAACCAGGCAACATGTGACGCATTGGCGAGAGGACTGAGTTGTGTGATGGCGGCAAGATCCAGGCACGGTCGAACGGCGGCCGGAAGGTTCGATCCAGCGCGATGCGAAGCTAGCCGTGGCAAAATCGGAGATTTTCTCCCACGTTCCAGCCGAGGCCCCGACACTGCGGGATTTGGTGGACTGCCCTGACGCGCAACGACAATCATCCATTGCTTCTCTCCTTCATCCTACGGAGCTTGTTGACTGCATCGTGCACCGCACACGACAATCAGTGGCACGAATTGATTCTGGGAGCGTCTGTTGCCATGTTTTGTGCGACTAACCATACGAGGTACGCGAAAATCGGGCTTGTTGACTTGTTTTGTCTAGGGCGTAGATTTACGACACTATCGGCTGTCTCGTGGAGGTGGCGGCTGCACGTTGCTGACAATTGATACCATCCTCTTTCATATTTAAGGAAGTCGAAGCTGTATCAGTCCACCCTTTGGTACCCTCCACCATGTCGAATCTCACTTCGTCTAACGCCCTTCTCGTGGCGGGATTGGTTATCCCTTTGTTTCTATTCGCTGTGCGCTTGGGTCGCCGGCGCCTTCCTTACCCACCGGGTCCAAAGCGCCTTCCAATCGTGGGCAATCTGTTTGATATGCCTACACGCAACGAGTGGATGGTGTACAAAGAATGGTCGAATGAGTATGGTATGGAGAGTAGCCTGATCTGGCGCCGACTGCGCCGTCCTTACTTGGTGACCAGGTTCGGATATCGTTCATGTCGATGTGCTAGGAGCGCACACAGTCATTGTGAACACGACGAAAGCCGCACATGAGCTATTCGAGAAGCGTTCAGCGATATACTCGGACCGGTGCGTTTCTATCCAATCTTCGAGTCTGGAACGTCATCACTCAGTTTCTCTGGGTGTACAGACCACCGCTTGTCGCAATAAATCATCTGTACGTTGCGAGAATCCAATTCTACGGCGCGTCCTGACTCGAAGGCGAAGAATTGGGATGGACAGTAACCTCGGCTTCATTCCGTATGGGGACCGGTGGCGCCATCTCCGACGCGAATTCCAAGTTCACTTTACTCCTCAAGCATCGAAGGCGTACCACTCGCTTCAGGAACGCGCCAGCCATCGTCTTCTTGCCTATCTTCTTGCCTCTCCGGAAGATTATCCTAGGCACTTTCAACGGTGAGCTCGACGTTGAGACGGGGTGATTCTGTTATGATCTGACACACAAGGCGGGAAGTATGACCCAGGAAGTCATCATGTGGATTGCGTATGGTATAGACGTCAAGCCAGAAAATGATCCGTTTGTCGAGGTTGCAGAGAAGGCTCTGCACGCTGCAACCCTTGCAGGGACTCTAAGGGGACTGATATTTGACATGGTGCCGTGGCGTGAGCAAACTTAACATCTACCTGGGAGACTTCTGACGCCTCTCTCAAGTTATCCATATGCCCAGCTGGTTCCCGGGAGCCAGTTTTAAGGCCGAAGCTCGTGAATGGCTGCCCTATGTCGTAAGCATGGTGGACGAACCATTCGCGGCTGTGAGAGCCTTAGTCGTGAGCATGTCATCAATCCAGCAACACGCACAGGATCACTTACCAGCGTACTCTAGGCTACAGGAACGCCCAATTCTTCCGTCGCTGCATCAATGATCGCCAAGCTGAACGACCAGTCGAGTGGAGTGGACCTCTACGTTGCAAAGGGTGTACCAGGTACCATGTACATCGCTGGCATTGATACTGTACGACGAGCGTCTCCAACTCCATTCGCATCTCCCAACTGAGTAACCTGGCCTGTGTTGCAGACGGCGACTGCGATGCGAACATTCCTCTATCTCATGACTCTACACCCAGAGGTGCTACACAAAGCGCAGGCCGAAGTCGACACCGTCACCGGTGGCACTCGCCTTCCCGAGTTCTTCGACGAAGAGTCGCTCCCATACGTCAACGCTGTGTTCAAGGAAGTCCTGCGTTGGCATCCCGTAGCTCCGCTTGGTTTGTCAAGTCCGCACCACTTCATCCCGTGTCTAAATGAAGTACGCAGGGATCCCGCATCGCCTTATTCAGGACGACGTATACGAAGGCCACCTTATTCCGGCGGGGACCACAGTTATTGGGAACATATGGTACGTATCTTCCTTTTGGGTTTTGATATTCTTGTGACTGATCGGAGACTAGGGGTATTTTGCGCGATGAGGCTGTGTTCCCAGATGCAGACAGGTTTATTCCCGAGCGTTGGCTAGGACCGGATGCACCTGAGTTTCCAGATGAAGCTTTCGGATTTGGTCGACGAATCTGCCCAGGGCGCTTCATGGCGCGGGACACCGTCTGGACCGGCATTGTTGGGATGATCGCTACATTCGAGATCACGCCTAAGCCAGAGCATCCACCCCAGAACGTGTTCACATCAGGGGTCGTATCGTACGTCCTCCTCGCTTCAAAACTAGAAACAGTGCTCATTGTGCTGCTACTCGCTAGCTTCCCTGACGGCTTCCAGTGTTGCATCCGCCCGCGCTCGGAGGCAGCAGCGGCACTGGCTCGCGCAGCGGCCAGTGAAGTCGCCGCGGAATGATTCGCGCACAGTCTACGACTGTTGACGACACCGGCAGGCAGGCCTGATGATAGCGCGCGGATGTCCTGGAATCAACTCTTTGGAACACACGCATGAACATTTCAGGCTGTGAGTATCAGGATCTTTCACATTGGATGCAGAGCCCGGTCAGTTTTGCTCTCAGCTGTATATGTACCCAAGCCTGGAGCACAATGATACCAACCATCATCGTTTGCGGATTTACTTCGGGCGACCGACTCTCTTGTAGAGTCTTGAATTGTGCGAAAGTTCTGGCCAGTTTAGCGAGGTGCACGGTGTCAGACGTGATAACACTTCACGAAAGCCCACAACCGGTTTTCGTTAAGCCTGTCGAGGTATCAAGAGCTGCTAGCACGCAATTAAGATATCTGCTGGAGGTCTGATACAATTGGTCACTGGTCACCTGCTGCCTTCTTCGTCACTCAATTGTGCAGCGATTCTGTTGCGAAGGTCGTGGGACTTTCGGCACTCCGACGACCAGAAATAGGATTATCGTTCGCGTCTACAATTGTACCGCGTCCCCACCAAGTTCGCAGGAGCGATCGATAAAGGTCACCTCTCCGCCTCGTACTATGTCATTCCTGCAAGTCTCTGGAACGAAGATTGTCAATGAAAATGACGAAGAGGTGATTCTCCGAGGTGCTGGCCTTGGAGGATGGATGAAGTAAGTTCAATCCTAGTCTATATGTAAGATATACTCATAGCTCATTGCCTCCAGCATGGAGAATTTCATATCGGGTACCGATCTACGGCCTGGGCACGATATGCATTCAGTGTTTCATCTCACACTTCATTTAGGTTACCCTGGTTGTGAATTCCAGATCCGCGAAAGCCTCGCTGACACCATCGGTGCTGATAGGGCGGCGTTCTTTTTCGACAAGGTACGCAGCACTCCGCTAAACCCACTCCAATGATCGAGCATCGTCAATCTACGCATCCTCAAGTTTCTGGAGTATTTCTTCCAAGACGCAGATGCAAAGTTCTTCAAATCTCTAGGATTGAACTGCATTCGCCTACCGTTCAACTATAGGCACTTCGAAGGTTCTTAAGTTGTTCATACTGATGCTCTCAGATACAAAACCGCTGATCAATGATGTTGCAGATGACATGGATCCACGCGTATTGAAGCCAGACGGGTTCAGGCACCTCGACCGCGTCATCAAGATATGTGCCCAGAATGGCATCTATACCATCCTAGACCTGCACACAGCACCAGGTGGACAGAACAACGGATGGCACTCAGACCACGGCGGTCATCTTGCCAACTTCTGGAGACACAAAGACTTCCAGGACCGCTCCATCTGGCTCTGGGAACAACTCGCAGCGCATTACGCAGGGAATCCGTGGATCGCAGGGTACAACCCGCTCAACGAACCCGCGGACCCTTCGCACCAGGGGCTTGTGGACTGGTATGACCGCGTGTACCACGCGATCCGCGCTATTGACCCCAAGCATGCGCTGTTCCTCGACGGGAACACGTTTGCGAGCGACTTTTCGCGGTTCGGCGATGCGTTCAAGCGGTGGGACAACGTTTCCTATGCATTCCACGACTATTCGGTGTTTGGTTTCCCGTCGTCTCCGGCGCCCTACACCGGAAGCGAAGAGCAGCTGATCCGGATGCGGAAAAGTTACCAACGCAAGCGCGCCTGGATGGACGAACATAACCTGTGCGTCTGGAACGGCGAGTGGGGACCTGTTTACGCGCGGAAACAGTATGAAGGCGAGGAAACTGACGCAATCAACGCTGCGCGGGTGCATGTGCTGAAAGACCAACTCACGCTGTACAACAAGGTGCGTTGCCCATAGCCACTTCCGTGCGGAAAGACGTGCTGATTGACGAGTAGGATCGCCTCAGCTGGTCAATCTGGCTGTATAAAGACATCGGCTTCCAGGGAATGGTGTACGTCGGGCTTAACACACCCTATATGACGCTCTTCTGCGATTTCCTGGCGAAGAAGCATCGCCTCGCCACAGACGCTTGGGGCGCTGATGCGTCAAAGGTCGCACACGCCTTCGATCCGATAGTCCGCCTCCTTGAACGGGAGGTGCCTCCTGAGCATAGGCAGCTGTACCCGTACCCTTTGTGGACGATGGAGGGTCGCGTCGGGCGCATTGCTCGGACCACGCTGGTGGCCGAGTTTCTGGTTCAGGAATGGGCGGACCACTTTGTCGGGAAGAGCGAAGAGGAGTTGGATGCTCTCGCGCGCAGCTTCAGCTTCGAAAACTGCTTGCATCGCGACGCACTCAACAAGGTATTGACGGACAACGCTCAAGCCTGATTGAAGGTTTTACCGGGTCGTTGCAGAGAGTTGATATACGAGAGCCTGTATTAGCCAATGTATTCCCAGCTTTGAATCCTAGCGAGGCCCCGAGACGGACGAAGAACTACGCTCCGATCGCCGGTTACATGACGTGGCGTTGACTTGCACGAAACACGAATGATGCACCTGTGCCCGTGGGTAAGCTAGAAGGCCGGGGAATTTTTCGATTGCTCAGTTCAATAAAAATGCGATTTCCCCTAGATTGGTGATTATACATGTCTATTTCAGCTTCGCGAACATCTCTTTTGACGCCTCCAGAGTAGCGACTTCCGCTTCTAATGTCTTCCTCTGCATGTGCCATGTCAATAACCTCCTGGAGTAAAAAGTAACTGTAACTGAGCTACGTACCCTATCCTCGTTGATCACGCGCACGTTTGCAGGAACGGTCTCTTCGTAGTCTGGCTGTGACTCGACCTTCTTGACCTTGTCCAAGTTCAGCTGCGCTAACTGGAGCTTCTTCTCGCACTTGGCGATCTCGACATCGAGGTCAATCAAGCCCTATGATGAATCAAGATCAAAACTGGCAACGTAGCAGAAAGGAAAGGAAAAAACGAACCCGCACAAGGATGTGTACGCTGATGGAGGACGTAAGCACAGTTGACCCACATCCTGGCGGAATCTTGCTGATATCGTTGACAACCTCTACGAACTTGCAACCCTTCGTGAGTGTTGTAATAACATCCTTCTGAGATTCGAAAAGGGAGGCTTCGGCCTGATCCTGGGTGTGAAGATAGACTGGGCGACCATCAGTACAGAATGAGAAGGCCGATTTCTCGTTTGAGACATACTCTGAATATCAGACTGCAAGTTGTATGACGCTGCAAGCGAACGGCCTGTCCGGATCGCGCTGAACAACAGATCGAACTGCTTATCTGCCTCGTCAAAGATAAATTCCTTTTCCTATGATATCATTAGGCCACCATAGCTCGAAAGGTGATACTGCTCAAGATAACTTACATGCACAGGATACCTGGACACCATGATGGACGGCGTGGAATCATTGGGCCGCCTGGGAAGGCGCTGCCACAACTCCTCCGTTACGAAAGGCATGAATGGGTGGAGCAGTCGGAGACCGTGATCGAGACACGTGTACAGTGTCTGCTGGGACGAGATCCGCGTCTTCTCTGGTGCCGAAGGATCTGTCATGGGTTTCATAGCTTCCTGCGTCTGTTATCGAAACTAGGCGCCTGACTCGAGATCGATGAGTACTCACGATGTACACGTCGCAGAGCTCGTAGAGCCAGAAGTTGTACGCGGCGTTCGTTGCTGCCATGAAGTTGCGCTCGGCCAGCTGCTTGTTGACCTCCGCAGCGGCAATGTTGAGCTTATGCAAGATCCACCTCTCCACAAGACTCTCGTTTCCGGTGGGCTGACACCCAGAAGTCAGACGAAGATCCTCTTGGAATTATGGTACCAACCTTTGGCGTAGGCTCTGGCTTGAATGACTCATCAAGTTTCAGCATAGCGAACTTCGTCGCATTGAATATCTTGTTGCAGAACTTCCGGTAACCCTCCACACGCAGGATCTCAAGGTTGATATCGCGCCCTGTATAGGCGTTCGGTCAATATTTCGTCACATGTATGGAGACCGCGCGGCTCACCTCCACCACTGTACGCGCAAAGCGCGAAGCGGAGTGCATCCGTGCCGCACTGAGGAATGCCCTTGGGGAAGTCCTTCTTCTGTCCCAACTTGGCCTTCTCAATCTCGACAGTTTCGAGGTTGCCCTCATACAGCTTCTCGTGGAGGTTCTCGAGGGAAAGACCTTGAATGACGTCGATAGGATCGATCACGTTTCCAAGTGACTTTGACATCTTGCGCCCGTGCGCGTCGCGAATCATCGCGTGGCACAGTACCTCGTTGAACGGCATCTTACCCGTCAGGCGCAAGCCAAG
Organism: Gloeopeniophorella convolvens; assembly: GCA_022496205.1. Lineage (NCBI taxonomy): Eukaryota > Fungi > Basidiomycota > Agaricomycetes > Russulales > Gloeopeniophorella > Gloeopeniophorella convolvens. The sequence goes on along the minus strand of WTXD01000086.1, from coordinate 40,932 downwards.
CATCACCATGCGCGCCACCCAGAAGAAGAGGATGTCCCATCCAGTCTCGAGCATGGAAGTTGGATAGAACTTCTCGAAATCCAAGGTCTACGAGAAGGGTGAACATTGTATGCTTGGCGATCAGGTTGATTGAACTCGCCTTGTCGGGCCAGCCCAGGATAGAGAATGGCCACAAACCAGAAGAGAACCAGGTATCAAGCACATCTTCATCCTGCTCGAGCGAGAACTTGGAGCCGGCCGCGAGCTTCTTCGCACGCTCGGTGGCTTCCTCCAAGTTACGACCAACCACCCACCACTTGCCATCCGTGCTCTGCGGAATGTTGAGATATGCGCTCGCGGGCGGAATGGGCTCACCTACGTCCTGCTCTTGACCCTCGATGCGCACAAAATATGCCGGGGAGCGGTGGCCCCACCAGAGCTGACGCGAGATACACCAGTCTTGAATATTCTCGAGCCACCTGTACCAGTCCGCCTCAGACTGCTTGGGAGCGATGTGCAGTTCGCCAGCCTTTGTGCGCTGCAAAAGCTATGGGCGTCACCCCTACAACACAGAAGGCGAAATGCATACCTTGATGGCTTCCTCCGCGAGCGGCTTGCAGTCCACCCACCATTGGGGCTTGAGGACGGGTTCGATAATATCACCAGACTTACTGGGTGGATGTCAGATGCAGATCGTTACCAAGAGCCTAACATACGAACCTGCAGATGGGGATTTGCATAGGGTTATCCTTCGTCTCAATGTACAGGTCTAGTTCTTTCAGCTTCTTCACGACCTCAACACGGGCGTGGAAACGCTTCACGCCCTACACCAACGTGGTCTCAGTAAATTGGTCGCGATCTGAAGTAGTAACGCACCTGGAACTGAGGGCCGGCGTTCGCGTTGAAAGTGCCGTCATCGTTCAGGATATTGATGAAGTCAAGCTTGTGGCGCACTCCGACCTCGTAGTCGTTAGGGTCGTGTGCAGGCGTAATCTTCACAGCACCAGTTCCGAAGGCCATGTCGACGATGATGTCGTCTGTCACAATCGGGATCCGGCGGTCAACGAAGGGGTGAACAGCAAATTTTCCATGGAGATGCTGAGGTGTATGTTTAGTTAACTGTCCCATTTAGTTCATGGCTGACGCGCTGACCTTGTAGCGCTCGTCGTTAGGGTGCACAGCAATGGCGGTATCACCAAGCATGGTTTCCGGACGCGTCGTCGCCACGATGATCTTCTCATCTATGTATGTTGTTCCGTGAACATAAGAGATTTCCGGGACTCAAATTTGGCGCACCTGAGTTTTCGATCGGGTACGCGAACGACGTGATCACACCAAACTCGAACTTCTCTTTGGGATCATAGCCCGGCACGCTCAAGAAGGTCCGCTTCTCCAACTGCTTTTGGTCCACCTGTGTAGCGATCGCGTGAGCACATGTCACACGGAAGGTACATCATGCCCACCTCTAGGTTGGATAGCGTGGTGTTGAGACGGACACACCAGTTCACCAAGCGGTTGGCGCGATAAATGATGCCTTCCTCGTGCAGACGGCAGAAGTTCTCGATAACGGCTTTTGAGAGTTGCTGTCTATATGTGTAAGCTCATAAACCAAGCATATATGGGGAGCATACGGGGTTCATCGTGAAGGCTACACGAGACCAGTCGTAACTGCCGCCGAGCCTATAAAGCTGATTCGTGATGCGCTCCTGATACCTGCATCAACACGTCAGCGCTGTTTAGCGTCGGTGAGGCGAGGGAACTGACTCATTTTTCCAGTCCATCACAGTCTCGAGGAACTTCTCGCGACCCAGGTCGTGACGCGTACGACCAGATGTCTTGAATAAACGCTTCTCCACCACGGACTGCGTCGAAATACCAGCGTGATCGAATCCAGGGACGAACAGAGTAGTTTTTCCCAGCATCCGATACCTACCGAGGCATTAGGTATAGCATCAACGCGTCCTTTGATTGCTCACCATCGCACGAGAGAATCCTGGATTGCGGTCGTGAGCGCGTGACCGATGTGCAAGCTACCTGTGACGTTCGGAGGCGGGGCTGAGATTACGAAGAGGCCCTCGGGTCTGATTCCGCCGTTGGGGTCAAGCTCGGGTTTGAAGAAACCTTGCTCGTGCCACCAGTCGTACCAGGCCGCTTCGACGGCAATGGGGTTGTAGCCCGCAGCCATAGGTCCAGAGACATCTAGGCAGAAGATCAGTCAAGTGCTCTCTCCTAGTACTCTATCAAGCGCATGTATGCGGTACGCAGACGTGTTCCAGGACGTGTACCGGGCAACAGATTGTCGATATCACAGAACGCGACATGCCCAGGTCGACCTTCGATGTCCATATATGCGCACCCAGACTGAGAGTAACGCACCCTTTTTCTGGCCCTTGGGCGTAGTATTCACGAACGGTGCCTCCTCCTCCTTAGCAGCCTTCTCCTTGGCTTTCTTCTCGCCAGCGGGAGTGGCCGCGGCGACCTTCGCAACCTTCGCAGCAAGCTTTGCTTCTTTTTCTAGCCGCTTGGCCTCCTTCTTTGCTTTATGGTAGTCAGGTGGATAATCTGACCCAATGGATCGCGCACGCACCTGCACTCTTCGAATTTGGATTGGGCTCACTGCCAGACGGTGTCGCCGCTCCGGACACAGGCTCCAAGGCCGCAGGAGTAATCTTTTCCGGGGTCTGTGACATGAATCTGTGCTGCAAGGCGCGTCGGAATGGGAGTCTGAGGACAGATCGATGCAGCCTTGCCGCCAGCATCCAGCCCGAAAAGTTCTTCGAGTCACGAAAGAATCAAAGTCGTCAAGTCACGCGGATGCAATTACCCTCACGTGCCAAGCGCCGCGTCGATGCGCGCGTATCAGATATCTCCTCGCATTTCGATTTCTCGGAGACATACATATGCAGCAATAGCCCGGAGCATCGACATACTCATACTATACATCATATAAAACATTTGACGCCGGTTTCCTTGTGCTCACTGCCCAGCAACCAACTGAGCGTTGTCCGTCAGGACCTTGTTGAGCGCATTACGGTGCAAGCAGTTGTCGAAGTGGAAGCTCTTCGCGAGAGCATCAATCTCCTCGTCGCTCTTCCCACGGAAGTGATCAGCCCACTCTGCTACCAGGAACTCCGTGACTAAGATGTTGCGAGCCAGGCGCCCAATGCGGTCGGTGAGCTTCCACACCGGGAACGGGTAAAGGTTCCTGTATTGCGCCGGGATCTCTGTCTCGATGAGATTGATGAGCGGCTCATACGCGCTTGCAACGGCGGCGGTGTCTGCGCCCCATGCGTCGACGGCGAGGCGATGCTTCTTGGCAAGGAAGTCGCGGAACAGGGTCATGTAGGGCGTATCGCGATTGACGTGTACCATGCCCTGGAAGCCGATATCCTTGTACAGCCAGATAGACCAGCTCAGACGATCCTAATCCCATATCAGCCACGCGCATCCTCCTACAGGATTAAGAAACGAAACATACCTGGTTGTAGATCGCCAATTGATCTTTCAGCACGAGGAAACGCTCGGTGTTGATCGCATCTGTCTTGTCGCCTTCGTACTCCGTGCGCGCATAGACGGGACCCCATTCGCCGTTCCACACGCACAGGCCGTGCTTGTCCATCCAGTCGCGCTTGCGCTGGTAGCTCTTCCGCAGGCGGACGCGCTGCTCGGCGCTACCAGTGTATGGCTCAGGAGAAGCCGGAAACCCAAAGATAGAGTAATCGTGGATGGCATACGCAACGTTGTCCCAAGACTTGTATGAGTCGCCGAAGTGCGAGAAGTCGCTGGCGAAGGTGTTGCCGTCGAAGAAGATCGCATGCTTCGAGTCGATGGCACGGATCGCCTTGTAGACACGGTCGTACCATCGGATGACGGTGGTGTGGGTTGGGTCAGTCGGCTCGTTCAAAGGGTTATATCCGGCGAGCCAGGGGTTGTCCTTGTAGTGTTCTGCGAGCTGCTCCCAGAGCCATACTGCACGGTCCTGGAAGTCCTTGTGACGCCAGAAGTTCGCGATGTGACCGCCGTGGTCCGAATGCCAGTCGGTGTTCTGTCCACCGGGTGTGGTATGCAAGTCGAGAATGGTGTAGATACCATGCTTGGCGCAGAGATCAATCACGCGGTCGAGGTGACGGAAGCCATCAGGTTTCAGCACCCGCGGGTTAAGATCATCTGTTAACAGAGGTTGGCTACAGCAGGCTGACACGTGTGGACGACCGTACCTTCAAAATGCCTGTAATTGAAGGGTAACCTGATACAGTTCAGGCCAAGGCTCTTGAAGAACCCTGCGTCTGCCTCCTGGAAGAAGTACTCGAGGAACTGGATAAAGACGCGAGTCAGTGCCGATCCACAACCGGATACCGCCTTCATGCGCGCATGAATCCGAATACCGACGAGGAGCTGAGGCTCCCGCGACCGGATGCGAAAATTCCGAAATTAAGACGAGAAGGGAGGGCTCGGAATTCACCTTATCGAAGAAAAGATTCGACTTCTCCGCACCAATGGCTTCAGTGAGAGCCTCTCTGATTTGGAACTCGCATCCGGGGTAGCCTGGAGTGGTGTTACGAGGAAAGCAGGGGACGAATACACCACCACTCACCTGAGATGAAGTTCTCCATGCTACGCAGCAGCCCCCGGTTAGGAACGGAGGGTAGAGATATTCAGACGACGACGTACTTCATCCATCCTCCGAGACCTGCGCCGCGCAAAATGATCTCCTTGCCGTCTGCATCGACGACTTTGGTGCCAGAGACTTTGAGAAAAGACATGGTGGTGAGAAGACAGCGGTTGGGGAAGGTCCATCTTCTCACCTTCATATAATCGTCCGAGAGGCTCTCAGCCAAGGGACGGCACAGGTCATGCACACCAGTGCCCCCACCATGGCGGGGAATTGGCGGGGAGCCGTGCCGAAAATTCCCCGCGTCGATTGCGCAGAAATGAACATGCCGGGCCGGTTTCCCGTTGGTCGTCGCTTGCTTCTGGACAACAGCCTGCGCCCACCGTGGGCGCATACTCTGCTTTCTTGCCTTCATATTGCCATTCTATCGAAGGCCCCGCGAGATCTCCTGCGAGAACGATGAACCAGCGTGTGTATCATCGATAAGGAGAAGCGTCTATTCTGGGCTAACCAGTGGGGCCGCTCGCACAGTTCAGGTGGGTGGCGCGCGCTTGAACGCTTCTCTGCCATGACCATAGCTGTTGCAACTTTTAGCACCCTGACATAACCACCTGATATCCGGGATTCTACCAAGCCGAAAGATGGACGAGGATGATGTCACACCGGAGGCGGGAGGCAGCGGCGCAGAAGCAACGCGTATGACGAAGCTGAACACTCAGGCAGAAATTACCCCAGAACACGACCTTGTCGGTGGCCAATTCGCAGTTCTCGAATCAGACCCAGGTACGTGTATTGAGACAGTTGGAGTGGGGTTGAACTGACCAGCGTAACAGGTGTATTCACCACGCTCGTTAGACGTCTTGGCGTTCGCGGCGTGGAAGTGATAGAGCTGTACGACATCGAGCCATGGGCAGTAGAGGGTCTACAACCACTCGGACTTGTCTTCTGTTTCCTCTGGGCGAAGGACCACCATCGTGCAACGGACTTCGCTGACCCGGCGGCAGAGCATGTATGGTTCGCGAATCAGCTCGCGGACGATGCATGCGCTTCCCTGGCTATCCTCAATGTGTTATTCAACTGTCCGGGCTGTGAAGTCGGCAGCAAAATGGCGGAATTCCGTGCGGAGACGGCAGATATGTCCGCTGTGGTACGTAGGCCAACAGAGATGCCTGTTTGCGTGCCCTGCCAGCTGACCTGCACGTCGTTTAGATGAAAGGACTCGCAATCACCAATTCTTGTTTCATTCGAGAGACACACAATTCCCTCGCTCGGTGAGCTGACGCCGTGTTCCTGAGATCTCTTCTTGACGGCCGTGGTACAGGCCAGCAGACATTCGTGGAGCCCTAAATGCCATCGCTGCGAGTACTATCGAGGAGCTCAAGGCGTCTAAAGCGCCGCCAAAGCAACCACCACCTAAACGACGCAAAACTGGCCCGAAGGCGCGTCCCCGCGCGTCTGCGGCGCAGCCTGAAAACGAAGAAACATTTCATTTCATCGGGTACGTCCCGGCGCACGGAAAAGTATGGGAACTCGATGGCCTAAAAACTGGCCCGCTCGAGGTGGGGGAGCTACCGGGACCATCGGACTCGACAGAAAAATGGATGGACATTGTGCGACCCGCGTTGCGTATGAAGATGGAGCGGTACTCTGACGACGGCGACAATATCCGCTTCAGCCTGCTCGCCGTCGTCGATGACCGCTTCCTCGCAGCGCGCGACCAACTCGAGCTGCGGAAGCGCGAGAGGTTAGCACTGGAGAGGCGCTTAGATACGGAGCTCCCTGGAGGCTGGGCGCACCTTGTACGCTCGTTCTTCCCCTTTGGCATCCCGTAGCCCTCATCCCCACCCAGGTCGATGGAGAGCTTCTTGCCGACGTCGACGCGGCATTCACCACCTCGACACACGGCCCAGCCAAAGTCGCTGTAGAGACGAAAGGTTTTGGCGAGAAAGCCCAAGGCATGAGCCTTGCCTCCTTCGCGCTGCCGGCCGAGCAACTTGTTTCTGCATGGGAGCAGTGCGTACGCACTGCAAAGCGCGAGAAGAACGCGGTCGAAGAAGAGCTATCCAAGGCCCGGGTCGCCCAGGTATGCCGCCCCCGCCAAGGCTACGCGTAGCGCTAACGCCGATGCCGGTGCCCAGACGGAGCAAGATCGACGCACGCACGATTACGAGCCGTTCCTGCGCGAGTACATCGCGTGCCTACAACAGGAAGGTCTCCTTGACGCGCTGCTGGAACGTGATACGAGTCGCGTGGCCCCCACGTCTGACTCCGCAGCGGGGGCCAAGTCGCGTCGCAAGCGGTAGTGACGCGGCTGCATTGTTGATTTCCCCGAGGTTCAGCCACGGTATTGACTCCATAGTCAGCACGTCGATCTCATGGCGACTCATCCCTGCGCTGTGCCCATCAAGGTGGCAGCTCTTGGAGATCGTCGTATCTGCCACGGGCGCAATCTACCATATCCTGAACTAAACAACACAGCTTCCACGTACTTCTACGCACGTCAGTACTTCAGTATCTACGGCAGCTAAAAATACACTGTGGCGATGGTAATGAACACGAAAGAGGGTAGCGCGCATTCATCTCATCGTGATGCAGAGAACTTTTGTTGTGCCTTGTTGGTGCGGCGTATATCTTCGTCTTTTAGCTTTGTGTTTAGCGCCGTGTACATCTCCAGGGCGTACTTCTCCCCATCCTTGGAAAATCGATCAGAAGGCGCCATTGCGGAGATCGCGACACATACCTTTACTAGAGATTTTATTCGTGTAAGGTCGATATCTCCTGTCCCGAGGAGGTGCATCCCCTGTAGTGCGGGTGCCGATTTGGCTGCGAACGAATAGACGAGCAGCAGGCGCAGGGGCGTGGCCGCCTCTTCTTGCGACGTAGCGTCCAGAAAATGCACGCCCGGGAACTGATGGTGGCGAATCAGACACTCCCGCGCAACACACAGAAACAAACGGCACACCAGATTCAGTGTAATGCTCACGGGCCACATATCACGGCCGCCCAGCACCGGGCCTTCGTCCCAGTAGTCCTCGAGCTCGAAGTCCGCCGCAACGTCTGTCAGCTGCCTCGTATCGAGCCCGCTCTGTGTCTCCGCGTCAACGTCCATGTCGCCCTCGCCCCTGCTGCCCCTCCCGGGCCGATACTCCACCGCACGGGTCTTGGGCACGCGCGTGTCCCACAGCGCCGCCCGCGCAGCGACAAACAGCGCGTCGTACACGCCGCCCGCGTCCGAGAGCACCATCAGGTCGAGCGTGAGCAGCCACGCCTTGCGCCCGGGCACGATGCCGAGCCCGGGCGGGCGCAGCGACGCGTGCGCCAGTACGTCATGCACAATCGCAGTGTAGTCGTGCTGGAGGTCATCGAGCGCGGCGTTCGCGAGATGCGGGTACGCCGCGGGAGAACTTGCTTCGCCGCCCTCAGTGACATGGGCCCAGAAGAAAAGACGGGAAGAGGACGCACCAAGACACCGTGCACGCGATCCGCCCGCCGTCGACGCCGTCCTTGCCCGCGCCGATGTCCTCCACCTCGAGCTTTGCCGCCGCGAGTACCTCAGTACCACCCGTGCTCTCGTCTGCCGCGCGCCCGATGTTGACACGCGCGCTGCCGTTTGCGAGTGCGACAGCGCCCGTCTCGAGCACGACGGTACGAAACTCGTGCGGCGCACGGCCATCGCCACGCAGTGGGCTTTTCGCCTGGAGCGATGCCTGGATGTATGCTTTTTCTGATTTTGAGAGCGAGCGGAATGCCATTATGTCGAGGAGAAGAAGCAAATAGGAAGGGTCAAATTCGACCAGCTTGACCTAGCCTGCGCCGCGGCACGGATGTGCGGCGGACGCCGAGGCACACGGGACTTATTTCCAAACTCAGCCCCGTTCCGGCCGAGCCTGGTAGGGGGCTGGCTGGCAGCTGCTGGCAGCGCGCATGGCGGCTCGAATTCGCAACGGCCACGCTACGGAATACAGGTACACATCGTATTCGGCTCTTTCTGATGGGAGATACGCGATTTCTGCATCTATCCATCATACTACACGCACCAGCCAAGATTTCGGGTCGCTGTGTTCGGATCGTCAAGTGCGGCCAGATCAACCATATCGCGGTAACGAGCCCAGCATTGTTTGCATGGCCTATCTACGCTCCCGTCAGCTCCTTCCTCGATAGTGGCTCTGAAAACCCTATCAGACGCTTACCTCCTGTAGCGTCATATATCACCGCGGATATACCCTAAAACCTTCCAGGTCCTGGCAGCGGAAAACCCTCTCCCCGCCTTCAACCCCAGGACTGGACACTGGTATGGCCACCATAGACGCTGACGAGCTCCAGCACCAACACGCGCTCAAACTCAACTACCGCGCTATCGCCATCCTCGGCGAAACGATCTTCTACGGTAAGCCGTCCGAACCCGTCGCCGCGTCCTTGCAGCTAACGTGCTTCACCGCGCACAGGCGTCAACGCGACGCTTACGCCCATCGCCATGTACATCACACTGTACGCCCCGCCGTCAACCCCCGCCTGCGACCCTGCACTGATCCGTGCGCAGCCGCAAAGGGCTGCGCGCGCCCGTGCAGAAGCTCATCCTCGGCATGGCAGTCTTCATGTTCTGTCTCTGCACTGCGCACTGGGCGGTGCTCCTCGCGGACCTGCTCGCGCTTATCCGCGCGTTCTTCCTCGCGGTCTCCCCGTCGCCCTCGACGATGTCTCCGCTTGAGAACGAACTGACGCTCATGAACGCTCTCGGCACCATCAACGTACGTGCGTCTTCCCTCATATCGAAACAGCGCCAGTAACGGACTGACCGTGTTGTGACTAGTACGCACTCGCGGACGCAGTCGTCGTGTGGCGCGCGTGGGTACTGTGCCATGATGAGAGCTCCAAGCTCCTCGTCGCACTCATCCTACTCCTCGGCGCGAGTACCCGTGCGTCCCCCTGCTTCCTTCCAACGACCGGGCTGACGTCGCACACTGGCAGTGGCGGTACTCCTGACAGTCGTCATTCGCATTGCGATGTTCGTGGACCCGGTGCGCGGTCTGCAGATCTTCCAGTACAAGATCGAGTTCGTGCAGGAGATCGCGGTCGGCTCGTCGCTCGTGACTAACCTGCTTGCGACGGTCATCATCGCGCTTAAAGCATGGTGCGTGCACCTCCCCCAGTCTCCGTCCTCCCGATCACCGACTCATGCATACCACCGTGGTAGGCGCTACCGCCGCTGGATCGTGCGCGACCTTGCGGGCATCGCGGGCAAGAAGACAAAAGCGGAGCGTGTGCTCGCGCTACTCGTCGAATCCGGACTTCTCTATATCGTCTCCAGCGTGCGTCTCTGTCAGCCCTCTCGCTCGCCTCGCTACTGATGCCCACCTCCCGGGGCGCAGCTGATCGGCGTCACCTCATCCATCGTGCACATCCCTGGCCCCTCGGGCATCCCACTCGGCAACGAGTTTGTCCCCTCGAGCATACAGATCTCCGTGAGCGCCTGCCTGCTCATGGACGATTGGGCGCTGACTGACGGGCGCAGGCCATCTACCCGCTCGCGGTGATCATTCTCGTGAGCCGCGAGAGCGCGCTCGACAGGACGCGGATGTTCCACAACCTCGGGCGCGTGACGGTCAGCGTCGACGCTGGCGCACCGGTCCCCGCGCACGTGCCGCTGGAGTTCGCTACGAGGGTGCGCGGGGATGACGCGGGCGACTCCTGCGCCGTCGCGGGGAAAGAGCCGCACGATTCCGACTCGGACTCGGACTTGGACTCAGACTCGGTCGCGGTGGACGCGGAAGTGGGCTGGGCGGTATAGCCGCGTGCTGGCGTTGTGCACCCACCGTGCAGGGACGACCCGTGGCAGAGTCTCGCGTGGCGAGCTGGATTCGATACACGGAAAACGGAAGTGCAGCGCACTACTTACCCTGCTTGCTGTATCCCGTCGGCCAAGCGTCTCTCTCACAGATCGTACTTGGTAGTACTCCGGCGGCGCTTTATCGCGCAGCACTGCGGCTGTTCCGTCGCACCCGTCACGTGCATGCACTTGAACACGAGTGTGCTCAGGGTGCACAGAATCCAGGTGAATTTGTGTTCTGGGGATGCTTCGAGGTGTGCACTCTAAAGTTGTCTAAGGGCAACGAGCCGGAGCCAACTCTGACACCTAAAGTGTGGTTATGGTTACGAGCTGGTCTGACTCGGAATAGGCGCAGTGTCAGCGTGTGGTGCTTTCGAGGCCATCGTTGTTCCATCATCCGTATCTCTCTTACCTACGTGTTCCGTCCCATGCAGCCCCTCGGTAACTTGCAGAACGAACGCGGTGAGGTGCCGTGTTGCTCAACTACACGGCTGCCGGCGTGCACCAACCACTGGAAAGCTGTCCGTGCCAGATACTGACTCGGAGATCAAGTTGCCACGGTCACGACGGCGCCGGTTTCCGGCAAGGGAACATAGAAATAGAGGCTGACGAAGATCTCATCGAGTGACGACGGGACGGCAGGGTCAACGAGCGAGGAGTGCCATTCACCTCGACCTTCGTCCCTCCACAATGATTGCCGTAGACTTCGAGTCCGAGGGTCTTGATTGTGACAGAACCCGTCTGATGGGAGTGCGACAAGATTGAAGGAATAGCCGTTATCCATGATGCTACTTCGGCTTGACTCGTGGCAATGAAAGATAGATCAAGGCTCCGGAGGACAGGCTTATGAAGGGACTGAAATATGTGCAGAACTCCCTAGCCATGCCCGGAGAGGCTCAGATCACGAAGTCGTGGAAGTTTGATAATAGCCTGCGCCAGAGGAGTGGGCGGTGGCGATACCGGAGCTGTACAATGGTCGAAGGTGAGCCGTTCCAAACAAGGGTGATTTGCGATTACGTTGAGAAATTCATCTAGGGTCTCCAATCGAGGGATTTCGGTGGTGCCCAGAGACTTGGAAATAATCTGGAGGTGGGTAAGATGCGGGTCGGAAAGTACGCTCAGGGGACATGGATGTTGTAAAGGTATATCTTCCGCAACTTTGACGATTGTCGGTGGAATAGTCTAAACCCTTTCGTCGGGACAGCCGGATCGTGCGACGCCACGATAGGCTGTCTTGCAGCAAATGATGTTGCTATGCGGAGGTCTTGTGCCTCCATTTCAAGCAAGGCTTGCGTTGCATCGCCATCCTTCAGCCCTTGCAAGAACAATCTCGAGATACGAGAGGGATGGCGTGTCAATGAATGAGGAACCCTTCTGTATCAGGCACATGAAGCTGTATATCCAGAGGTGCGTTCTTCGAGCGAGCGAGCATCTCGGTGAGCCATTTCTGGCTGCACCGTGGGGCAGTGTTCCGAATCGCACCCGACAGACGAATCGCCGAGAGCAACCTCACGCCAGTGGCGACACACATGTGAGACAGTGGATGACAGGGGTATTCGCGCATTGATGTGGTAATCTCTACCGTTCCGATGAAGATGGAAGATACGCGCAAGGAGTTCGGTGGGGAGAAGGGAGACGGGGGCGAGTGCATTGAGTTGCGTGTAAAGCGAGCGTGGACATGACTCTGTGGAATTAATTTTCTCGAGGATGGCAGCCCTCGAGTTTCTTCGGAGGTCTAGGTCTCGATTGCAAGGGATCGTTGCAGTCAGGCTGAAGGATATTTGAGTCAGGTGGGCAGGCAGGAAGCAGAAGCGGCAGACACCGCCTCGCGGACGACAGACTCACATTTCGTCGACTGGCCCAGAAGAAGTTTGCATAGGAGCCCTGAGATAGATTCGCGATACGGCGTTGGGTGGCGGTTGACAGAGAGGACGGGGTGGAAGGGATCATGCCGTCTCTCGACGGCGGCGCCATGCAGATAGACAAACCCGTGTGCAGCCCATCACAGATCAATCACGGATCACCACATAGCTCCTGCAGCAGCCTCGCATAGTGGACATAACGTTTCACCGTCCCCGAGCTCGTCCTCCATCCGCGCGCGTCTGCATCGTCGACAATGCCGCTCTTAGGCACAACTCCCCGTCAGCCTACAACCGTCCCCCAGGGTCCTCGACATGGCCAACCTGTCGGAGTAAAAGTCGTGCTCCGTTCGGACTTCCGACCGGGCCGCTCTCCCGGATCCCTTCCCAGTACCTCCGCTCACTCTCACTTCCGCCTTGCCCGTCTCTTTCCTCTCTAATTCCCGCATGCAGAAACCACAGCCTCCACCTCCACTGTATGATTTTTTACAGCATGATTTTTTACAGCAACACTACGCAACTGTGGATGAAATTATGGCCAGCGCGTCGTCATTCTATGTATGTTTCTTTTGTATCCAGCCATTCGACAGTGGCAGGTACTCGCTGTTTCATTGCCTATAAGTGTAAGGCGGTATAAGACCTGTCCACCATCGGACCATTTCAGAACTCTCAGCAGGGGCCGGCCGTCGTTCCTTGGTCGTTCCGGACTTTTGCTGATGGCCACTACTGGCAAGGACACTGCATCTCTTGTCACACCACCATCAGTCTGCCCTGCACGTTCCTAGTGCCAATAATCAACTTCGAAACGCACAGCTAGCTAGAGCCTGGCCAAGAGGTTTCCCCTCGCGACGTGCCAATCTGACCCCTGAGAATTTTTGGGTATATGCGACTGCTCTAATCCCATATCAGAGGCCGTGGCCTGGGCGCGGTAACGAGCCCACGTTGTCTGCACGTCCCATCTACACATCCGTCAGTTTCTTTCTCGATGGTGTCCCTAAAGGTTCTATCAGACGCTTACATTCCCTGGCATCGTATGTTACCGCGGGTCTATCCTCAAACCCTCGAGGTCCTGGCAGCTGAATCTCCTCCCCCCGCCTTCAACTCCAGGACTGGACACTGGTATGGCCCCCATGGACGCTAACGAAGTTCAGCACCGGCATGCGATCAAGCTCAACTACCGCGCTATCGCCATCCTCGGAGAAACGATCTTTTACGGTACGCTTCCCGATCCCGTCGCCTCGTCCTCGCGGCCAACACACTTCACCGCGCGCAGGCGTCAACGCAACGCTTGCGCCAATCGCCGTGTACATCACATTGTATGCACTGCCGTCAGCCCCCGCCTGTGACACCGCACTGACCCATGCGCAGCCGCAAGGGGTTGCATGCGCCGGTGCAGAAGCTCATCCTCGCCACAACACTCCTCATGTTCTGTCTCTGCACTGCGCACTGGGTGGTGCTCCTCGCGGACCTGCTCGCGCTTATCCGCGCATTCTTCCTCACTGTCCCCCCGTCACTCTCGACGATGTCTCCGCTTGAGAACGAGCTGACGCTCATGAACGCTCTCGGCACCATCAACGTACGTGCGTCTTCCCTCATGTTGAAACAGCACCAGTAAAGGACTGACCATGGTGTGACTAGTACGCACTAGCGGACACAGTCGTCGTGTGGCGCGCGTGGGTGCTGTGCCATGATGAGAGCGCCAAGCTCCTCGTCGCACTCATCCTGCTCCTCGGCGCGAATACCCGTGTGTCTCCCTGCTTCCCTCCAATGACCGCGCTGATGCCTTGCACCGGCAGTGGCGGTGCTCCTGACGATCGTCATTCGCATTGCGATGTTCGTGGACCCGGTGCGCGGTCTGCAGATCTTCCAGCACAACATCGAGCTCGTGCAGGAGATCGTGGTCGGCTCGTCGCTCGTGACTAACCTGCTTGCGACGGTCATCATCGCGCTCAAAGCGTGGTACGTGCGCCCACTCCAGTCTCGCTCCTCCCGGCCGCTGACTGGTGCATACCGCCGTGGTAGGCGCTACCGCCGCTGGATCATGCGCGACCTCGCGGGCATCGCAGGAAAGAAGACAAAAGCGGAGCGTGTGCTCGCGCTACTCGTCGAGTCCGGGGTGCTCTACATCGTCTTTGGCGTGCGTCTCTGCCACCCCTCCCGCTCTCTCCACTTACTTACGCCCACCTCTCGGCGCGCAGTTGATCGGCATCGCCTCGTCCGTTGTGCGCATCCCTGGTCCCGCGGGCACCCCACTCGGCAACGAGTTTGTCCCCTCGAGCATACAGATCTCCGTGAGCGCCTGCCTGCTCATGAGCGATTGAGCGCTAACTGACGGAGGCAGGCCATCTACCCACTCACAGTGATCATTCTCGTGAGCCGCGAGAGCGCGCTCGACAGGACGCGGATGTTCCACGACCTCGGGCGCGTGACGGTGACTGTCAGCGCTGGTATCGACGCTGGCGCGCCGGTCCCCGCGCATGTGTCTCTGGAGCTCGCTACGAGGGCGTGCGGGGATGACGCGGGCAGCCTCCACGCTGTCGCAGGAAAAGGGTCGCACGACTTGGACTTGGACTTGGACTCGGGCTCGGCGGACGCGGAAGTGGGCCGGGCGGTATAGCCGCGCGCAGGTGTCGTGTGTACACCGCGCTGGGATCACCCGTGGCAGAGTCTCGCGCGACGAGCTGGACTCGATAGCACGAAGAATGGAAGGAAGTGCAGTGTACTACTTGCCCTACTTGCTATACTCTCCTGGCCGAAGGTCCCTCACAGATCGTACTTGGTAGTACTCTGACGCCGCTTTGTCGCGCAGCACTGCGGCTGCTCCGTCGCACTCGCTACGCGCATGTACTTAAACACGAGGGTGCTCAGGTCGCGCGGAATCTAGGAACAGTCTGAGGCTGTCTAACCAGGCAACGACTCCCCAGAACCGACTCCTAACTTCAAGAGTCCGACTTTGATATGGACACCTAAGGTTGGGTTATGGTTACGAGCTGCCGGAAAGGGCTAGCGTGTGGTGCTTTCGTCGTTCTTCATCGTCCGTAACACACTCTCGCCTACGTGTCCCGAGCCACGAATCTTCTCGCCAGCTTGGGGAATGAGCGCGATGAGATGCCATGTTGCTCAGCCACACAACTGCCAGCGTGCGCCTGCCATGGAAAGCCGTTGGCAGGCACCGACTCGGAGCTACACAAAATTGTCGCGATCACGACGGCGCCGGCGTGAAGAGGCGGCGTGATCCTTTCCACTTCATCCTCTCTTCTAACCACCACCCAACGCCGTATTGCGAATCGATTCCAGGGCTCCCGTGTAAACTTCTTTCGAGCCCGACCAAAAGTGAGTCTGTCGTCCGCAAAGCAGTGCCTGCCGCTCCTGCGTCCCGCCCGCCCACCTAACTCAAATTTCCTTCAGTCTAGCCGCAATGATTCCTTGCAACCGAGACCCAGACCTTCGACGAGACTTACGAGCTGCCATCCTGGAGGAAGTTACTTCCACGGAGCTACGTCTACGCTCGCTTTACACGCAGCTCAATGCACTCGCCCCCGTCTCCCTTCTCCCCACCGAACTCCTCGCGCGCATCTTTCATCTTTATCGGGACGATGAGAATAACTACACCAATGCACGACTACTCTTATCGGTCGCTGTCTCGCATGTGTGTCGTCGCTGGCGCGAGGTTGCCTTCGGCGATCCGTCTTTATGGGGCGAAATCCGGAACACTGTCCCGCGGTGCAACCAGAGATGGCTCACCGAGATGCTCACTCACCCGACCAACGTACCTCTGGATATACGACTTCATGGACCCCATACCGACAGGCTCCTTCATTCGCTGACACGCCATTCCTCCCGTATCTCGAGGTTGAGCCTGCTCGGCCTGAAGGATGGCGACGCAGTGCAAGCCTTGCTCGAAATGGAGGCACCCGTATTGGAAGACCTCCACATGGAGATATCGACTACCGCAAGATGGCCTACTGTAGTATCGCACGATCCGGCTTTCCCGACGGGTGGATTTAGGCTATTCCACCGACAATCATCAGAGTTGCGGAAGATATACCTTTACAACATCCATGTCCCCTGGGCGTACTTTCCGACATGCACTCTTACTCACCTCGAGATTATGTTCGAGCCCCCGGACACCGCGGAACTACCCCAATTGGAGAACCTAGATGATCTTGTCGATGTAATTGCAAGTAGCCCTTGTTTGGAGCGGCTCACCCTCGACCATTGTATAGCTCCGGTGTTTTCACAATCCTCTCTTCTGGCAGAAACTGTCATCGAGCTCCACGACTTCGTGAGCTGAGCCTCTCGGGGCACAGCTCGGGGGTTCTACGCATATTTCAGTCCCTTCATGCGCCTGTCCTGCGAAGCCTTGCTCTAATTTTTCTTGCCACAAGTCAAGCTGAAATCGAATCATGGCCAACGGCTACTCCGTCAATCTTGTCACGCTTTCATCGGACGGGTTCCGTCACAATCAAGGCCCTCAGATTCGAAGTCTACGGCGATTGTGGAGAGACGAAAGTCGAGGTGGAAGGCTACTCCTCGTCCGTTGACCCTGCCATCCCATCGTCGCCACTCGATGAGACCTTCGCCAGTCTCGATTTCCAGGTTCACTTGCCGGAGGAAGTGCAAAATTACCACGAGATCTTGTGGCCGCAGGCGTGCACGGCGCTCCACATGGCGGAGCTAGAATCAATCTATGTCACCCTTCCCCTACCAGCGACGGCAGACCTACCTTGGACGCAGCTCTTCGATCAATGCACCAATGTTACGAAGGTCCATGCCCAAGGGGCGAGGACCAAGTCGTTTCTGTGGTCGATGGGACCTCATGATCCCACGCCTCCCGTCTCCTTGCAAGACCCGCACGCGCCCGTGCCAGCGCTACTCTTTCCCAAGATGGCCTATCTTTCCCTCGAAGATCTCGATTTCAACTTTTCCCACAACGCCGAGCGTGTTTGCGGGCTCGTTATCAAGCTGGTTGAGCACCGCGAGCGCTGCGGCGCACCAGTCGGGGAGCTTTTCATCTGCAACTGCGATATTTCCTCCGCCGAGGCAGCCTCGCTGGAATCGCTCGTACCGAAGTCGGCTGGGAGCGGGACGATATGTATTAATAGCTTCAGCTATCGGGGCCGGGGTGACACGAGATTGAAGAGAGTCGCTGACTAGATGCTACATGGTCCGCATCCGGATTGACTCCTGCACCGACTGTATCCTCTCGACCTTGTATAGAATTCGAGGCCATGTCCTGAGGTTTATATCAATCTAACATTGCATCGTTCGAGGCGTATTTGTGTGGCGCGCGTCCTGCAATGCGGGGCCATGGTAGTCGTGTCGCTGCTGACGGTGCGCTCTGTTGCATAATAGACAAATGCACCCGCAACTCAAGCGCTCATCGCGGATAGTGCACCACGCGGCTCCTACAGCGGCCTCGCACGGCAGACATAACGCTTCATGGCGTCCTCGAGCTAGTCCTCCCTCTGCACGCGCGTCTGCGTCACCGATAGTGCCGCTCTTGGCCACAGCTCCCCGTCAGTTAACCGTTCTCCCTTCCTCGATATGGCGAGCATTTCAAGTTTGAAACCGAGTCCACCACCTAATGAGCAGAAAGTGCACCATCATACAGAACATGACGGAGCTCATCCATCTCAGAGTCGCTGCCCCGCATATGCATATAGGAAATTCCCGTCACCATTGACTCGATCGTCACCTATTGACACCTGAAACTTGAACAGGCTGGTAAGTGGCTGTAAGCGGATCTACAAGTCGAACTCGTGCCCGGCGCTCACTGAACAGCATGTCGCGTCCTATCGCGCGTCGGCCATACGCATCGCGCACTCGATTCCGAACACGCCAGGGGAGCAGGCAGGGTCCGCGTGACATCTGTGCCACGGTGCACCTCACGCGGCGGCGGGCCACCAACAACGCCGCTGTCCGCGCGAGCGGCCACGCGCCCGGGAGCTTATACGGTGGGCACTGATGCGCGCAGAACAGTAGAGTGCGTGCGCAGAGCTTTCGTCGCCGGCGTCGAGCTCGACGCGGAGAGTACATCATGTAGCACATGGTCACGCAGGATATGGTTAAGAGCCACAGCAGCCGGCTCCCCGCCGCAGTATGGGCTCTCGAGCCCGAGTCCCGACACCTACATTGGGGTTATGGTTTATGAGCCGCGTATGGTCCTGTGTGGTCTGGGGTCGCGTGCCCGGCTCCAGCGTGCAGTGATGCGCCCGGCCACTACTGCCTCCATCGTTGCTTCATAATTCAGTTACGCAACTGCCGGTGAGCGTCCACTCAGTAGGACCTATCGGGTGCTGACTCGGAGCTATAAGTAATGCCGTCACGGTCACGACGGCGCTGGTGTTGACGTTGAGAGCCGGCGGGATCCTTTCCACCTCAGCCGTCCTTTTGACCACCAGCCAACGCCGTCCTGCGAGTCGATCCCAGGACCTCTGTGCAACCCTTTCCTGGAATCCTTGACGAAAAGTGAGTCTGTCGTCCACGCAGCGGTGTCTGCCGCTGGTCTGTCGCTCCTGTGTCCCAGGCCTGCCCAGACTGACGCAAATTTCCCTCAGTCTGGCTGCAATAATTCCTTGCAACCGAGACCCAGACGTCCGACGAGACTTACGGGCCGGCATCCTGGAGAAAGTCAAATTCATAGAGTCATATCTACGTTCACTTTACGCGCAGCTCAATGCACTTGTCCCAGTGTCCCTTCTCCCTGCCGAACTCTTTGCGCGTATATTTCATTTTCTTCGGGACCATCAAGATCATCACGATGATGCACGACTACCCCCGCCGGTTGCTCGTCGAGGAGCTCATACGCCGCTAAGAGACCGAGCTCCAGGTTGCGGAGCACCAACGCAAAACCGCCGAGAAGCTGGCATCCGAGCATCAAATCGACGAGTCGAAGGCCAAGTGGGGGGTCAAGATGATCACCAACGCACAGTTCAAAGGCGCGGTTCGTGCGCTCTCAGAGCACCCAAGGCAGTCTCGGCGTCGCCTCAAGCACCGGCGTCAACGGGCTCGTCGAGGGCCTTGAAGGCGGAGAAGGCCGCGGTGCCGCTTGTGCCCGCCGAGTCGTCACGCAGTGGGGCGAAATCGAAGATGTGCGTCACGGTGCCGCTGGAGGTGAGTCGCGGACGTACTTCTAAGTATGATGGCTAACGCGATTTGGATGTAGGTGGTGGACACCCAAGCGGCGAATGAGATGGTTGCACAGCTATTGGGCATCTGTGGGTTGGTTGAGAAGCGTACCTACCAGACTTCTGCGGCACACAAGCAAAGACGCTCGGATCACAATGCCGTCTACGAGACGAATACCAGTAGGCCTTTTGGAAATAAGCGCAGTACGCTTTGATTCATCCTCAGTCCTGCGAACATCTGTTGATTGACACTAAAAAGTCCGAGGTGTGTTCCTCTGACGAGAGCGATGATGATTGTGAAGATATCGGGTTCACGCTCTCGGCGCGCGACAAGGACGTCAACAAGGGCAACCTCAAATATATGCTGAGTCAGGAGCTGATCAAGACGTAGACCAGACTGTCTGCTGCGCGGCATGACGTCCTCGTCCTCAGAGAGGCCCTCCGGTCCATCGAGAAACGCGAAGCGGGGCGTTCCCGGCCCAACAAGCGCAGGGCTTCCCGGCTTAACAAGCGCAAGGCCTGCGTCATCGACCTGACAAGCACGGAGGAAGTGAGAAATGAGGTCGATGAGGAACGATGCCTAGGCCTTCGTCTTCACGTCGCCCGTGTTGCGTACCGCGACGCTTTCGCGCCTTTTCTTCGGCTCTAACACGTAGTGCGGATTCTATGCAGAGCAATAGTAATTGGAACCAGCGATATATACTCGAGTACAGTATCAATGCATCGGTTGAGTTTTCTTAGAGCGTGAACTGAGAGGGGATCATTGAAAGTGAGGCTTTCACCCGCCCGGCGCCAGTAAGCGGATGCACAAGTCGAACTCGTGCTCGGCGCTCACTGAACCGCGCATCGCGTCGGTCACACGCAGCACGCACTCGATTCCGGATGCGCAAGGGGAGTAGGTAGGGCCCGCTGCACGACGTGCGTAGCACGGCGCACCCCATGCAGCGCCGGCGCGCCACCAACGTGAATGACGCCGCCGCCTGTGCGAGCGGCCGCGGGCCCGGCACGCACTGGCACACGCAGAATGGCGGAATGCGTGCGCACAGCTCTCGTCGCTGGTGTCGAGCTCGACGCAGAGAGCACATGTCAGTGGTCGCGCATGTTGGGGTATGGTTGTTAGGGCACAATGCCCCCGGGGCCGCAGCGCGGGGTGGAGAGACCGACTCCGACACCTAAATTGGGGTTATGTTTACGAGACGCCTGCGGTCTACCGTCACCTGAGGTCGGAACTCGCAGACGCGTACCCAGAATGCTGTCACGGTCACGACAGCGCTGGCGTCGACGCCGACTCGAGAACCAGCGGGATCTTTTCCACCTCCCAGTCCATTCTTTTGGCTACCACCCAACACCGAATTGCAACTTCATCCCGGGTCGTCTATGCAAACGTTCCCTGGGCACGTCAACGAAAAGTGAGTCTGTCGTCCGCAAGGGGCAACTACCGCTCCTGCTTCCCGCGGCCCGCCTGCCCAACCTGACGGAATTTTCCTTTAGTCTGGCTGCAATGATCCCGTGCAACCAGGACCCAGGCCTCCGACGAGATTTACTGGCCGCGATCCAGGAGAAAATCAATTCCACAGAGTCACATCTACGCTCGCTATATGCGCAGTTCAACGGACTCGTCCCCGTCTTCCTTCTCCCCACCGAACTCCTTGCGCGTATCTTCCATCTTCTTAGGGACGCTAAAGATTACCGCAAGACTGTACGACTACCACCGGCGGTCACTGTCTCACATGTGTGTCGTCACTGGCGCGAGGTCGCCCTCAACGATTCATCGTTGTGGAGTGCGATTCGGGACCATGCCCCACAATGCAGCCAGAAATGGCTCACCGAGATGCTCGCTCGCTCGAAGAACGCAACTCTGGATATAGAACTGCTTGGTCATGATCCCAACATCTTTCGTTCATTGACATGCCACTCTTCCCGTATCTCGAGACTGTCTCTGTCCGGCCTGATGGATAGTCTTGTTAAGAGCGGCGTACAAGGTTTGTTCAAAACAGAGGCACCCGCACTGGAAGATCTCCACATGGAAAAAGGATACTACCAAACAAGGCCTATTCCGACGAGCGGGTTCAGGCTGTTCCACCAACAATCATCAAGGTTGCGGAAGGTACACCTCCACAATATCCATGTCCCGTGGACATCCTTTCCGAAATACACTCTTACCCACCTCGAAATCATCTCCGAGTCTCTGGATACTGCAGAACCGGGCCTCGTGGGCGTTCTGCAATTGGGGACCCTAGATGACCTTGTCGACGTACTCGCAAATAGCCCTTACTTGGAACGGCTCACCCTTAAACGTTGTATAGCTCCAGTGTCGTTGCAGCCCACATCTCCAGCGAAAACTCTCATTAAACTGCCGCAGCTTCGTCGACTGGACCTTTCGGGGCCTAGCTCGAGCGTTTTACGCATATTCGACTCCATTCATGCGCCTGTCCTGCAGGCTCTTGCTCTGTCTTTCGCTGCCACAAATCAGGCTGACGTGGCGTCATGGCCAACGATTGCCCCCTATATTTTTTCACACTTCTATCGGACGGGTTCCGGGACGGGTTCAGTCTCAGTCAGAATCCTCAGACTTAGAGCCGACAACGACTTCAACGGGAAAATGAAGGTCAGCGTGGAAGGCCTCTCTTCGCTCATTACGCCTGCCGTCCCGTCGTCACCGTTCGATGGGCCCTTTGTTAGCCTCGAATTCAAAGGTCACTCGCCGGACGATAACCAGGCTTACCACGAGGTCATATGGCAGGAGGTGTGCGCGGCGCTCCATATGGCGGAGCTAGAATCGCTCCGTGTCACCAATACTACCCTACCGACCGAACAGGAACCCCCACTTTGGACGCGGCTCTTCGAACGATGCACCAATGTCGCGAACGTTCATGCCGAAGGGATGGGAATAGAGTCGCTTCTATGGTCGATGAGGCCTCAAATCCCACACCTTCCGCTGCTCCACAAGACCTGGATGAACCTGCGCCGGCGCTGCTCTTTCCCAAGCTGACCTGTCTTTCCTTAGACACCCTCAATTTCGACTTACACTACGGCACCGGCGAGCGTGTCTACGAGCTCGTCTACAAGCTGTTGGAGTGCCGCGAGCGCTGTGGCGCGCCCATCAGGAAGCTTTGCATTAGCGAATGTGGTGTTGACTCTACCGAAATAGATTCGCTAAAATCGCTTGTACCGGAAGTCGACTGGGACGGCATCGAAGACATTTGAGTTGCCACGGACTGATAGTTATAGCATCATCGGAGCCGCGGCCGCACAAGAGAGCTGATTAGATATGCGTCCGGATTTATACCTTTACTGACCGCGCCCTCTCGACCTCGTAGTTATGTCGTGAGGCTTAGTTATATCATCAGATTTGGTATCGCCTTGTTCGAGATTTGTTCGTGCGGTACGCATCTTCCAGTGCAGGGATATGATCGTATCGTTAAGCTGATGCGCACTGTGGAGTTCTACATGCTCCTTTGAACGCCTGTAGCGCCCGTCGCGAATCGAAAATCACCAGCCCTTGAACATATCTGCACCGCCCTCAATATCCAGAGCATGGACAAACCTACGCGCATGCACCGCAGGGCTCCTGCAGCAACCTCGCACAGCGGACGTAACTTTCCAGCATGCGGCCGCGCTCCGGGAGCTTATAATACGGCGTGCACTGGCACGCGCAGAACAGAAGCGCACGTGCGCAGGGTTCTCATCGCCGGTCACTGCCCGCACGCCAGAATACCTACCGGAAAAAACTGTGAAAATCGTTGGCGCGGCTGACTCATCCGGCTACAATACATACTTAGGAAGGATCCTATGAACAAGGTTAAATCTGGTGCAAAAAACCGTCAAGATTTTAAATCCATAGCTAAAAACAGTCACGTTGTGAAAATATTTAGACTCTAGGACGGCTCCCTGCCAGCAGATTTCCGTATACATATGAAGTAGCTATTCCGGCGATTCCACGGTTTTTTTACCCGGTAGGTATTCTGGCGTGTGGCAGTGGGTGTCGGGCTCAACGCAGAGAGTAGACGTAACAGATGGTCGCGCAAGGTATGGTTAAGGGCTGCAGCGGCTGGCTCCCTACTAGGGCTCCGCGCCGCAGCGCGGGCTAGAGCCCGACCTTGACACCTAGAATGGGGTTATGGTTTGTGAGCCGCCTGTGGTCTGGGGTTGGAACGCCCGCATGCCCGCGCGGCTTCAGTGTGCACATCCATCAGTGTTCCATCGTTTGTATCGCTCTCACGCGTTCGGACCCCTTCAACTTCTCATCAACTTGCGGGATAAATGCGATGAAATACTGTATCGTCAAGTCAGCTACACAGCTGTCAGTGAGCACCCACTCAGTGAGACCTGTCGGGCGCTGACTCGGAGCTAAGTAATGTTGTCACGGTCACGACGTCGCCGCTGGCGTCGACTCAGAGGCAGCGGGATCCTTTCCACCTCAGCCGTTCTTTTGACCACCACCCAACGCTGTACTGCAAGTCGATCCCAGAACCTCCGTGCAACCTTTTTCTGGAACCCAAATCGACAAAAAGTGAGCCTGTCGTCCACGACGCAGTGTCTGTCGCTCCTGCGTCCCGGGCCTGCCCAGGCTGACACGAATCTCCTTCAGTCTGGCTGCAATGATTCCTTGCAACCGAGACCCGGACCTCCGACGAAACTTACGGACCGCCATCCTGGACACAGTCAAATCCACAGAGTCACATCTACGCTCACTTTACGCGCAGCTCAATGCACTTGCTCCAGTTTCCCTTCTCCCCACCGAACTCCTTGCGCGTGTCTTTCATCTTCTTCGGGACGATCAAGGTCACCACAATGATGCACGACTACCCCCGTCGGTCGCTGTCACACATGTGTGTCGTCACTGGCGCGAGGTCGCTCTCAACGATTCATCTTTGTGGAGTGTAATTCGGGACAATGCCCCGCGATGCAACCGGAGATGCATTACCGAGATGCTCATTCGTTCGAAGAATGCGCCTCTGGATGTAGAAGTGTATAGGCCTTATACCGACCTCCTTCACTCGTTGACACACCATTCCTCCCGTATCTCAAGATTGTCTCTGTCCAATCTGGAGGATAATCCCGGTGGGGACGGCGTGCAAGATTTGCTCGAAACGGAGGCACCAGTATTGGAAGATCTCTACATGGAAACATTATGGCGCGCAAGAAGACCTATTGGCGTTTCACGTGATCCGCCCGTCTCGACGAGTGGGTTCAGGCTGTTCCACCAACGATCGTCAAAGTTACGGAAGATACACCTCTACAACATTCACATCCCATGGTCATACTTTCCGAAATCCAATCTTACCCACCTCGAAATCATTTCCGAGTCTCCGGACAGTATATTGACACCGAACACCGCGGAAATCCTTCGATTGGGGGCCTTAGATGACCTGATCGACGTAATCGCCAATAGTCCTTGTTTGGAACGGCTCTCCCTCAAACATTGTCTAGTTCCGACGTCGTTACAGCCCACTCTTCCAGAAACTGTCATCGAACTGCCGCGGCTTCGTCAGCTGGACCTCTCGGGGCCTAGCTCAGGCGTTCTACGCATATTCCAGTCCCTTCACGCGCCTGTCCTGCGAGTAGTTGCTTTATTTCTTGCTGCCACAGATCAAGCCGACGTGGCATCATGGCCAACAAATACTTCCTCTATTCTGTCGCGCTTCCATCAGACGGGTTCCGTCACGGTCGAGACCCTCAGACTCGAAGCCACAAGCGATTGTGGAGAGACAAAGATCAGTGTAGAAGGTCACCCGGCTTCGTTCGTTGCACCTGCCGTCCCCTCGTCGTCGATCGATGAGACCTCTATCAGCCTCGAATTTCAAGATCTCTTGTCAGACAGCGACCAGGCTCACCACGAGATTATATGGCAACAGGCGTGCAAGACGCTCCGCATGGTGGAGCTGGAATCGCTCTTTGTCTTCGATGGCGTCCCAACAGACGAAATCATATCTTGGACGCAGCTCTTCGAACAATGCACCAACGTTACGAAGGTGCATGCCCGAGGGATGGGGATCGAGTCGCTTCTATGGTCGATGAGGCCCCGGGATCCCGCGCCTTCCGGTGCTTCACAAGGCCTGCACGAACCCACGCCAGCGCTGCTCTTCCCCAAGCTGGCCCGTCTTTCCATAGAAGACCTCGATTTCGACTTTCCTTTCAGCACCGGCGAGCGTGTCTACGAGCTTGTCTTCAAGCTGTTCGAGTGCCGCAAGCGATGCAGCACGCCCATCAGGGAGCTTTGCATCTGCAACTGCGCTTATTCCTCTACCGAGGCGGATTCGCTAGAAGTGATCATACCAAAAATCCGCTGGGACCCGAATGAAGACGATACGGACAGTGGCAGCGACAGCATCATCGGGGATGAGGCAGCACATTAGAGCTGACTAGACGCCACATGACACGCACCTGGATTTACTCTTGCACTGACCGTTGTCCTCTGGACGTCGTAGCTATGATGTCCCAAGGATTAAGTATATCATCAGATTTAGTATCGCCTTAATTGTTCGAGTTTTTTGTTTGTTCATGCGGCGTGCATCTTGTAGTGCAGGTATATAATCGGATCGTTACTTGTGCGCACTGTGGAGTCCTGCATGCACCTTTGGACGCCTCCAGCCGCCAGCGCCAGGCAAAAATCGAAGCTCGCAACCACCGTTGAACATATTCTCACTTGCACGGCCCTCGACATCATAATAAGACATGTAATTGCCGTACCGTGACTCGAATACAGCACGCAACACGCGCCGCTGCACGAGCGATTCGATAGATTCCCGAGGTGGCAGGCGTCCTGGGTCGTCCTCGGGCCGCGCTGGAGGCTACTGATGGTCCATACGGAAGCGCGGATCGTTCAGTCGCGGCGCGCCGATGGTCAAGCTTTCAAGCTGGCCGTCAACTGTACGTCAATCATTGTCTCTTATGCAGTCGTTTCAGCGTTGCACGCCCCACCGCGCTGTGGTGCCCTCTCCTCCCTCCCTGACATGCCCACTCTGCCATCCTCCGTAGTCCCTGCAAACGACGAGCTTTTTATCCCGGACGGCAGCTTCTTTCCCCTCCGTTTTGACCCACCCCGGACCACTGGCACATCAGACCTCAACCGACGTACGTGTCCTCACCCTCCGTTTCCCTCCCAACGTCTCCGATGGTTGCTTCCGTGCTACATAGTATGGTGTCATAGCCCGCCTAGATGTCATACAACGCAATAGAGCTGTAGCTCGGCTTGCATGCTCGCACCTCCCCCCTCTCCCCTCCTTGCCCCTCCCCTCCTCGCGTCAAGGTACCTTGCTGACGTTATCCCAATGTCCCCATGTCCACCCAGCGCTCCCAGGCTCCCGCAAGCGCGGGATGAAGGCGCGGGCGTTGCGCGCGCGGAATCTGGTGTTGTTGCCGCAGGAGAATGCATAGTGGCGGATGCCAACGCACGGCGTGATAGCATCCGCGCATACATCATGCACACGGCAGGCTGCCTGCAGTATGACATGGATGAGGAGAAAGCCCTAAAATATGCCGAACCATTGTCGGCGGCCTTGGTGTGCCCCGGCATTATTCCTGCACTTTTGGGTTTGCTGATGCTACAGTAGACCAAATACCACACGCACTGGCTACTCCGGGACGAACTGGAGCCCGAGGACATAGGCATAGCCAGCGCCGTAGCACTATCACGCGAGGCGATCCTGCCCTTCGCGGACCTATCTTGGCTTGCAGACCACCCGGACCTTTTAGAGGGCTGCGAGAATAGATTGCGCGAGCAAGATGCGCGTCGCGAACGTGAACGCTACGAGGAATCCATATGCCGCCAAGAGACCGAGCTCCAGGTTGCGGAGGGCCAACGCAGAGCCGCCGAGAAGTTGGCATCCGAGCATCAAATCGACGAGTTGAAGGCCAAGTGGGGGGTCAATATGATCAGCAATGCGCAGTTCAGAAGCGCGGTTCGCGCGCTCTCAGAGCAACGCAAGGCAGTCTCGGCGTCGCCTCAAGCACCGGCGTCAATGGGCTCGTCGAGGGCCTTGAAGGCGGAGAAGGCCGCGGTGCCGCCTGTGCCCGCCGAGTCGTCAAGCAGTGGCGCGAAATCGAAGATGTGCGTCACGGTGCCGCTGGAGGTGAGTCGCGGACGTACTGCTAAGTATGATGGCTAACGCGATTTGGATGTAGGTGGTGGACACCCAAGCGGCGAACGAGATGGTTGCACAGCTATTGGGCACCTGTGGGTTGGTTGAGAAGCGTACCTACCAGACTTCTGCGGCACACAAGCAAAGATGCTCGAATCACAATGCCGTCTACGAGACGAATACCAGTAGGCCTTTTGGAAATAAGCGCAGTACGCTTAAATCTATCCTCAGTCTTGCGAACGTCTGCTGATTGATATATATAGCCCGGTCTGAGATGTACCCCCTGATGAAAGCGATGATGATTGTGAAGATATCGGCTTCACGCTCCCGGCGCACGACAAGGACGTCAACAAGGACGACCTCAAGTATACCCTGAGCCGGGAGCTGGCCAAGGCGCAGACCAGACTGTCTACTGCGCGGCATGACGTCCTCGTCCTTAAAGAGGCCCTCCGGTCCATCGAGAAACCGAAGCGGGGGTTCCCGGCCTAACAAGCGCAAGGCTCGCGTCATCGACCTGGAAAGCGATGAGGAAGTGAAAGAGGAGGAGATCGATGGGGAATGACGCCTAGGCGCCTAGGCCTTCGTCTTCACGTCGCCGTGTTGAGCACTGTGGCGTCTTCACACCTCTTCTTCGGCTCTAACACGTAGTGCGGATCATTTTTTGTGCAGAGCAGTAACAATTGGATCTGCCGATATCTACAGTATCAGTGCATTGGTTGAGTTTTTTGATAGTTCGAATTGAGAGGGGTTGTTGAAAGCAAGGCCGGGCTTTCAATTGCAAGGAATCGCACGGGCCGCTGGTACTGTTATAAGCGGATACGCTCGTGCTCGGCACTCAGCACTCATGATCACTGGACAGCACGTCGCGTCAGGTGCACCTCACTGCGCGGCGGCGCGTCACCGAGTCACGACGCCATCCGCGCGGCGCCCGGGAGCTACGGCTCGACAGCGCCGGCGCTCGAGAGGCGACGGGATCTTTTCCACCTTGCCAACCCGTTCTTTGGCCACCACTCAACACCGTATTGCAAGTCTATCCCAGGTCATCCATGCAAACGTATTCTGATCCTGTCCACGAAAAGTGAGTCTGCGTCCGCGAAGGGGTGACTGCCGCTCCTGCTTCCCGCGACCCGCCTGCCACCAAGCCTGACGAGGTTTTCCTTTAGTCTGGCTGCGGCGATTCCATGCCACAACCAGGACCCAAACCCCCGACAAGACTTACGGGCCGCAATCCTGGAGAAAATCAATTTCACAGAGTCTCATCTACGCTCGCTATATACGCAGCTCAATGCACTCGCCCCCGTCTCCCTTCTCCCTACCGAACTCCTTGCGCGTATCTTTCATCTCCTTCGGGACAGTAAAAAGTACGGCAAGAACGCACGATTGCCGCGGGCAGTCGCTGTCTCACATGTGTGTCGTCACTGGCGCGAGGTTGCTCTCAGCGATTCGTCTTTGTGGAGTGCGATCCGGGACAATGCCCCGCAGTGCAGCCGGAGCTGCTTCACCAAGATGCTCGTTCGCTCGAAGAACGCACCGCTGGATATAGAACTGCATCTGCCTCATCCCAACCTCCTTCGTTCATTGTCACGTCATTCCTCTCGTATATCGAGACTGTCTCTGTCCGGCCTGATGAACAGTGGTCCCGCTGAGGACGGCCCCGTGCAAGATTTATTCAAAATAGAGGCGCCCGCATTGGAAGATCTCCACATGGAAAGAGGATACCACCAAAGAAGGCCTCTCTCGACGAGCGGGTTTAGGCTGTTCCACCCACAATCGTCAAAGTTACGGAAGGTGCACCTCTACAACATTTATATCCCGTGGACATCCTTTCCGAAATGCACTCTTACCCACCTCGAAATCATTTCCGAGTCTCCGGATACTGCCGAAACGGAAGTCGAAAACGTCCTCTGATTGGGAACCCTAGCTGACCTTGTCGACGTACTCGCAAATAGCCCTTATCTGGAACGGCTCGTCCTTAAACATTGCCTAGCTCCGGTGTCGTCACAACCCACTCCGGCAAAAACTCCTATTGAACTGCCACAGCTTCGTCGGCTGGACCTTTCGGGGCCTCACTCGAGCGTTCTATGCATATTCGACTCCATTCATGCGCCTGTTCTGCAGGGCCTTGCCCTTTTTTTCGCTGCCTCAAATCAAGCCGACGTGGCATCATGGCCAACGATTGTCCCCTCTATCTTGTCACGCTTCTATCGGACGGATCCCGTCACAGTCAAGACCCTCAGACTCGATGCCGACTGCGACTTTGACGGGGAAACGAGGGTCAGCATGCAAGGCCGCTCTTCGCTCGCAACACCTGCCGTTCCATCGTCGCCACTCGATGGGCCCTTTGTTAGCCTCGAGTTCAAGGGTCACTTGCCGGACGATAACCAGGCTTACCACGAGGTCATATGGCAGGAGGCGTGCACGGCTCTCCACATGGCGGAGCTAGAATCGCTCCATGTCATCGATACTACCCTACCGACCGAACGGGAACCCCCACTTTGGATGCAGCTCTTCGAACAATGCACCAATGTCACAAAGGTTCATGCCGAAGGGATGGGGATGGGGTCGCTTCTATGGTCGATGGGGCCTCAAGATCCCACGCCTTTCGTTGGTTCACAAGACCTGGATGAACCTACGCCAGCGCTGCTCTTTCCCAGGCTGACCTGTCTTTCCTTAAAAAACCTCGATTTCGACTTACGCTACAGCACCAGAGAGCGTGTCTACGAGCTCGTCTACAAGCTGTTGGAGTGCCGCAAGCGCTGTGGCGCGCCTGTCAGGAAGCTTTGCATTAGCGAATGTGGTGTTGACTCTACTGAGATAGATTCGCTAAATTCGCTTGTACCGAAAGTCCGCTGGGACGGAGTCCAAGACATTTAAGTCGATATGGATCGATAGCTACATCATCATCGGAGCCGCGGCCGCACAAGAGAGCTGATTGGATACTACACAACATGCATCCGGATTCAAAGTTCCTGTACTAACCGTGCCCTCGTCCTCGTAGCGTAGATTTGGTATCGCCTTGTTCGAGAATCGTTTGTGCGGCGGGCATCTTGCAGGGCAGGGGTAGAATCGTATCGCTGCTGGTGCGCGCTGCGCTCCTGCTTGTTCTTGCGCTGAGGCTATGCTTCCCAAAAAGAATAAATAACATGTGCCGCCGTACTGTCCCTCCGTAGCACGCAACAACGAAAAATCATATGTACTACCCTACTTACCGTATTCACGTTCTGTAGGCCAACCGCCGCCCTCACAGATATACTCGATAGACCATCCGCGTCAACCCGCGCGCGATGAGACGAGCTAGCGCGTCTAGTCGACCCAATGTCGATGTGCTTGCGGCAGTTCTGCGCCCAACTGTCTGTGGTCCGGCCCAGCACTCGTTGTTCCATTTCCGTAGCGGCGCACGAGCGATAGACTCCTGATGCGGCAAGCGTTCAAGTACAAGTCGTCCTCAGGCCGCGCTAGAGGTTGATGATGGCCCATGCGGGTTCGTTCTGTCGCGGCGCGCCGGCCGTCAGCTCTCTTATATGCAATTGTCTCAGTGCTGCACGCACCACCGCGAGGCTGCAGCGTCCTCTTCTCTCTCTCCATGCCTACTCTGTCCTCCAAAGTGCGTACAGCTTCCGCCCCGCGCAAGAACAATAGGGGCCACTCTGAGAACCTGTATGACTTTGGCGTGGTCCTTAGTCGTGGCTCTGCCCGCGCAGCCGCGACCGCCGCTGAGAAGAAGTTCAAGGATGCGGACAAGGCCTGCGAACGCACACTGAGCACCCCGAAGAGCAAGAGGGCGGGCCTCATTCCCGCAGCCGACGAGCCCCTCGTCACAGACGGTGGCTTCTCCTCCCTCAACCTCGACCTACCTGCCACCAGCACACCAGACCCTGATCGAGGTACGTGCCCTAGTCCTCATTCGTTTCCCGCGTCCCTGGTTGTTCCTGCCATGCGCCCCTATGCTGACGTACCCTGCCCAGATGACCCAAAACACGACAGCGCGGCCACGTACCGGCGCCTGCGCACTCTGGTCTTGGATAGCGCGCGCATCGTACCGCACGGCGCCGCGGACGAGAAGGACGCCTACTTGTGGGCCGGGCAGTTGACAGAGCATCTGGTTCCTAGTATTTTTCTTCTAGTTGACGCAAGTCGCTGACGACACCGCTGTAGTCTGGGCTCTATGAGTACCGGATCGAGAACCGGCTGCCAAAGAGGAGGACGCCGAGCTCGACCGGGCCATCGCCGATGCACGGCGCGTCGCGATGAACTATGCCACGGAGGCCTGGGTCGCTGTGAACCCAGATCTCTTGGCTGGCTGCGAGGAGGAGTTGCGCCGTCGTGATGCCGAGGCCAAGCACCGTCACCGCGAGGCCGACGAATCGGTCGCCGAGGAGACCCGCCGAGCCGAGGCCGAGTACGAGGCCGAGTGCGCGCAGATCAAGGCCCGGCGCGAGTTGGACTTTGAGCGGGAGAAGGCGGCTTTGCAAGAGCGCCGTACTGGCGGATTGCTCAACGTGTGGGAGTATCGCGAGCTCCTGGAGGGCCTGGTCAAGAAACTAGATGCCCCCATGCCTGCGCGCAAGCCTCCTGTGGCTCCCAATAAAACGCTTGGGCCCGCAAAGAAGCCGCGCGCGCGCCCTTTTGTGGAAATCCTCGTGGTATGTTCTTCCGTTCCGCATTTGTTGATGCGCCTTGACTTTGTAGGCTCCTTCCAAATTTGAGGCCTCCAAGACAGAGGTTACAACGCGCACGGCTGTGAATGCACAAGGGCTGGGGCCGTCCAAGGCAAATAGCAAGGAGGAAGCAGTCGACATTGATGATTGGGCAATAAAGGAGCCGGCGCCGGGTTGGGCCAAAGTGGCCACTCCGGCCGGGTACAAGGTGGTGCGTAGTACGTTCTTCTTGTCCGCTTTGCTGACGTGTGTAGTGCAACCAATGCATGAGCCGCGGGGTCCCATGCTTCCCACGTTACGTCCAGTCGGGCGTGGTTCCGCGCAAAGGCGCGGGCTTGAAGGCCTGCCAAGCTTGTGCGCAGCGCAAGTCGCATTGCTCGCACTCGCGATTCCGTGGAAATTCGAAGAGGGGTAAGTGGTGAGCTTCGTCATGCAGAACTGTGCTAATCCAGATTTCATAGCCCGTACTGCAGGGGACGTCGCACCTGCGGGCTTTGACTGGGGCCGTGTGGGGTGTATGCCTAGTGCACCAGGCGTCCCACCGGCGCGTCCGGCCAATGCGTCATTCTTCGAAAATGCCATCGCGGCCGCGAAATTCGAGATTGCGTCCTAGCAGTCACGCCTCGAGCATGCTGAAGAGGCGCAAAAAGTTTGGCTAGCGGAAGAAGCGGCTGGCCCGGGTCCGATGCGGAAAGGAAAGTGCAAGGCTTCGGAGTTGGCTTCAGACGTGATTGAGATCACCTCGGAAGATGGTGAAGACGACGGTGAGGGTGGAAATGACTCGGAGTACACAGCGTAAACCATTTGATCGTGTTCTCCAAACCATCCGGATGTGTGGCTTGAGTACTACTTGAGTGCGCGGGATACGCTCGGCAAACGTCGGACACCGTGGGAGTGTAAGCCTGCGGTCCCTGTGACCTTATTACGTAAACGTATGGTTCGTAATAAGGTCCAGTCCGTCGCCGAGTCGTCCACCAGCGTCCACCGCGCTTGGCAGATAACATCTTCCCGCCCTGTATGCACAGACTGCTGCATTTTACCTGATAATCAACCCGAACCTGCGTCAACACGTTCTACAAGACGATGGAGTACCAAAATTAGCTGTGTTGTTCCCACGGAGAATATAGGGGGCCGTCCACCGTGCGTATATGCGTCGCAGTGCCATCTGGGTCGATACTAAGTGCTGAGCGCTGAGGTACTGCCCACCTAAGCTTCGTGTCTTAGGCCTTGACAAACGCTCAAGCTTTCTCCCCGCCCGTCGCATGAGGAATACACTGATTCTTCTCTGTGTCTCTTTGCCCACCATGACGACTGTTGCGAGTCGGGCCTCCCTTTCCCGGTGTCACCGCCCTCAACAAGACGATGGCCTCCTGCCCCAGACAACCTATGACGATCCCCGAGCTTCTCACTGAGCCCATAGATGTGTTTTTCGGTGTGTGATGTCCACAAGGTGTGTAGCTGGAGGTTGTCTTTGCGTCCCAGCTCTTTTTCAACAAGGCGTACCCTCGATAGATATGGCCGCATCCCGCACTCACTCCGCTCGCGGCCCTCCTTGTTTCTGCCCTGATATAAGAATTGGCCACGACGTCCTTTGCTGGATTGGCACCCAACGACGCGCGCAATGAAGGTTGACGTGGTGCCAAAGTTGTGTGGCCCTGGTGTCGGGTTCACCATCAACAGCGCGACATGCTGTCGTCACGGTTACAGGTTATGGTATCGCAGCCCTTCCTACGACATCCTCCGAGCATTCAACTTCTGTATACCACGAAGCTGATCGAAGACCTGCAGGCATAAGAACACGCTTGAATAAACAGATCATCGATACTAGGCGGGCATTTACAAGACCCTGGCCCGCCTCAGCGACCGAAACGTAGGTACGGGTTATACTATCAGCTGTAAGTATATATGCATATGCATTTAATCAGACCGCCGGCGCCAACAGAAAGCTTCATGATATACGACGCTCCTCTGGCATGCGTACTCAGCGTAGTATCTACTCAAGTATTCTATCGAAACACCACTGTGATGGTCAGCGCACTAGCCCGGGGCGCTGCAAAGGAGAATCTCACCTGGTCTGAAAATCACCAAGTGCTCGATCCCGCGCCTCCGTTGGGTGGCACCACACTTGCGTCTTGCGGGACGCTTGAGAGCAATTCGACAATGGCGGCCCGCTCCGGATCGCCCACAGCCGAGAAAGGGTTGGGGGTTCGCGCCGCTTCCAGAGCGGTTCCGTGCTCCTCGCTCTTGATTCTTGTGTCTGCGCCGCATGCGAGGAGAAGTTGTACAATGTCTAGATTTCCATAGTACGATGCCCCTATCAAAGCTGTCCCGTACTTGCCGCCTTGAGCATTGATGTCGAAGCCGCGGCCAAGGAAGAACTGCACGTTGTCGGTCTCTCCTCCCCGCTTGCATGCTGCTGCTTGTAACACATTCCCATATAATCCGCCTTGTGCATCGATGTCGGCACCGTGGTTGAGCAGCAGCTGCACGACATTGAGCTGGCTGCATGCTGCCGCCGCATGGAGTACAATCCCCGGGTTCTTTTCGCCTTGGATGTTGACGTCGGCACCGCGGTCGAGCAGGAGCTGGATGATATCAAGCCTGTTGCGCGCCGCCGCCGCCTGGAGTGCAGTTCCATGATAGCCGCCGCGCGCATCGACGTAGGCCCCGCGGTCGAGTAGCAGCTGGACGACAACGGGCCCGACGCTCGCCGCCGCCGCCTGGAGTGCAGTTCCATAATAGCCGCCCTGGGCGTTGATGTCGGCACCGCGGTCGAGCAACAGCTGCACGGCATCGAGTGTGCCGTGCCACACCATCACCGCCACCTGGAGTGCTGTCCTGGAGTCCTCGACACTCTGGGCATTGATGTCAGCACCGTGGTCGAGCAGCAGCTGTATGGTATCGAGCTTGTTGCACGCCACCGCCGCCTGGAGCGCAGTTACTTGATAGCCGCCCTGGGCGTTGATGTCAGCACCGCGGTCGAGCAGTAGCTGGATAATATCGAGCTGGCCGTTCGCCGCCGCCACCTGGAGTGCAGTTCCATTATAGCCGCCCTGCGCGTTGACGTCGGCGCCGCGGTCGAGCAGCAGTTGGGCGATAACAAGCGCGCCGCGTGCCGCCACCGTCTGGAGCGCAGTTCCGATGTAATAACCGTACTGCGCGTTAATGTCGGCACCGTGGTCGAGAAGTAACCTGGTAACGGTGGGGGACTCCACTTCCAGTGCTGCAAAGAACGCAGTACCATGTTTCCCTCCTCTTGCGCTGATATCCTGGGAACCCGATGCAAGGATATGTTCCACAATGGGAGGTAGATCGCATAATGCGGCAAAGTACAAAGGGGTTCCTGGCCGATGCTGGTCAGGTTCGCGGCTACGAGCCCAAGCTGCGAAATGAGGCTTAGTTGGGTCGAAGAGAAGACCCATAGCCTTCAATAGCGACATAGACACGTCTTCAAACCGCGCGTGCTCGTCCCAAAAATGCACGGCGTAGTCTGCCAGATGGGGCTCTGTTGAGGTACTCTGCTCGACGGCAGGTGCGTCGTTGGGTCGGAGGAGGATACCAAGGCATGTCTTCGCGAGAACGGCATGGGATGGCCCCGGAAGGACGCAGAAGCGAGAGACATTTGCCTTCGAGCGAGAAAGCTGATCGGAGGTCAAGAATTCTTTGACCGAGAAATGGGTGAATTGGACGATCCGCTGAGTCCTACCGCGCCATTGGCCCCCGCTAATGACCTGTATAATGTTTCCAGGACAAGTGGATAGAACCACACTCTCCGGATCGTCCGATCGCCAGTCGTTGTGGTATGCGGGGACCTCTCCGTCCAAGCTGACAGCAAGAACCTCCGCAAGCTCCTCGACGCGGAGTGGACGCGTTGAGATCGACAAGCACTGAAACAGTCTATGGGCGTAATCCCACTTCTCCTCGCTGATCCGTTCCAGCGTGGCTTCGTATGTTGCGTGCAGGGTGGTGGGGAGCGATTTCAGGGTGGGTCGGATCTTCGGCGGAGGACATTCACAGAGCGTATCAAGTTGACAGGAGACGTATCGGAACCTATATACGATATGAGCCGGTCCTTCGCACTTCGACCGAAAGGCATGACTGACATGCCGTCTGCCTTCCCGGATAAGGCTTCAATCACCTCTTCCTTCAGTGCCTCTCCCCACACCTGCATCCTCCTGTTCGACCCGACGACTGAGCGGATCAATCGGGCAATATCGTCCCGGTGTCCTTTTTCCTGGTCAGTGACCACTTGACGACACGTCAAAGGCCGAAGAACTTGGCCGATGTCGTCCTCAGGACGGCTAGTAATGCAGATCCGCAGGTCCGAGTGCCCCAAGCCCATGAGATTGCTCACAAGCTCCAGGGACTTCGCACGTGACGAAGAGACGCTATAGTTCGGCATCTCGTCCAGAGCATCGACGACGATGTACTTGATGCCATCCGACCGGGAGAGCATATCCTTCAGGCATTGTATGAGATCGTCCGCATCGGGCTCCTGGGAGTCGTCCTCGCACTTCGAAAAGAGGTCGCGCAGTAGTTTATCGGACTCATCCGACTGGGTGGAAAGGTCCATCAGCAAGGAGCCGAGAAGGCTGCGGTAAGATTGCTTCTTGGTGTCCCTGAAGTCGCAGTAGAAGTACGCCAGGGACGCCGAAGGTTTGCTGGAACGCAGTGAGTCCTGTAAATTCTTGATAACCGTGGAGCTAATCCCCAGGAAGTAGTCAAGTCAGATAGTAACTCGTGATGGCGTGTTCAGTGAGCTGCGTACCAAATGACAGTCTTTCCCGCTCCCGCTACAACAAAAGGTCAGCTCTTCTCGAGAAGGAGAGATTGAACGATGTACGTTTTCCAGTAATCCACAGTAGCGCCCCGCTGGACTTCCACGCCTCGTAAACCTCTCCACGAACGAGCCACATTGAGGTGTCAGAGTAGCGTGCCTCGGACGCAATCGCTTGGTTTGTTGATGAATTTGGCACAGATAGCCAACTCCGGTACCGTTCCGCCCGCTGCATACCTGGAAAAACAACTCAGACGATTCAATCAGACGCGTGAAAACCACGAGGACGTACGCCCTTGTCTCCGCTGCTCCCGCTCGACGATCGTGATACTATGCCGTGTCTGGGCCGTAGCCATCAAATGCTCCACCTTGGTGAGCTCATCCAGTCGTTTGAGCATGCTCTCGACCTCCTTGTCTCCAGACACCATAGCGAGAAACTTCCTGAAACGACGTTTTGCCATGGCTGAGCTCGCGTTGAGCTGCGTCGGGTGTCTCAAGTGTGCGATAAACTCACGAATGAAAGCGCCACTGGGGCTCATCCTTTCAGCGAGGAGCGCGAATGCACCAATCAGCTCGATCAGGATATCCACTATGATCTTCGTCATCGCGTCGTCGAATCGGACATCTTCGGGGACGATCAACATCCCGAGCCGCCCTAGGAAGTGCGCCATTTGCTCGAGTAGTCCCATGAACGCTTCGTGATTCTTGATATAATTGTCTGGAATCTATGACCTATTCAGCAAGCAGGATGCGGAGGGATGCTGATCAAGATATGCACCGTGAGGAGGACTCCGATGCTACCGAAGATCGTTTCTGCCGGTTGAAACACCTGACCTAAACGCTTCAGTGTACAGCGACGCATTGTGGACATCTGAAACGCACAAGACCTGTGGCCTTTCCAGCGGTGTCGCAGAGTGGACGGATAACTTCGACAATCGGCGCAATTTTCTCGAACATGCGCGTCCTCGAGCGGCTCCTATGGGTCACGTCCAATCTATCCGCTCCGTTCTGAAGTAAAGCGGTAACCTCCTCCGGGGATGTACATTTGCTGAGCTGGGTGACGAGGGCACAGTGGGCAGCGGGATCTCGTCCTGTCTTTTTCTTGTAGTTGTCCGAGGCTTGAATGAAAAGCGAACGGTAGTACTCTGCACTCGAAGGCTCGGCCACAGGCATGGGGACGAAGGCTCTCCTGGTTGTTTTGCAGAGGAGAAGAAAGAGTTCGTTGTGGGCAGAGGGAACGTGAAAGACCAGCGCCGACAAAGCGCCAAACTTGGCTATTCGTGATATTTTGGCGCCCAGGTTGGCACGCACGGTGGGCCGATATGTGAAACATCGACTGTAGAAATTTCACGTATGAGTCCCTGCCATGCAGTTCCCTCAGGTTGTCGCTCCTGTCGACATGGCTGGGCCGGTACGATGTGTAAAGTTGTCACGGTTGGCACGACGGCGGGCCTGCCCGCGCCGCCAGGGCCTAGTCTCCTAAAGCAAACCTTACATAACGGAAGACAGTCGTTCCGTCCAGGGCCCGCCGGCGTCGACTGTCGGAGGCCGGCGCGCGCGATCCTTTCCATTTCATCCGTTCTTTTGACTTCTACCACCCAACGCCATATTGCGAGTCAATCCCAGGTCGCCCATGAAAACATTTTTCTGGGCCCGTCGATGAACAGTGAGTCTGCTGCCATCCGCGAAAGGTGCTCCTGCTTCCCGCGGCGCGCCTGCCCAGCCTCAGAGTCCTGACTTGGTCCTGATGCCATTTTCTTTCAGTCTGGCTGCAGTGATTCCTTGCAACCAAGACCCAGAGCTCAGAAGAAACTTGCGCGCTGCCATCCTGGAGAAAGTCAATTCCACAGAGTCATGTCCACGCTCGCTTTACACGCAGCTCAATGCACTCGCCCCTGTCTCTCTTCTCCCCGCCGAACTCCTTGCGCCCATCTTTCACCTTCTTCGGGACGCCAGAGATTACCGCGTTGGTGCACGACTACCTCTATCGGTCATCGTCACACATGTGTGTCGTCACTGGCGCGAGGTTGCCCTCAGCGATTCGTCTTTGTGGGGTGCAATTCGGGACAATGCCTGGCCACGGTGCAGCCATAAATTACTCACCGAGATGCTCATTCGCTCAAAGAGCACACCTCTGGATATAGAACTGCATGCACCTCATCCCGACTTCCTTCGTTCATTGACGCGCCATTCTCCCCAAATCTCGAGATTGGCCTTGCTCAGCCTGAAGGATGGCGATGCATTGCAAGGTCTGCTCGAAATGGAGGCGCCCGCATTGGAAGACCTTGACATAGTGGCACTCACTGGTACCATTACCACAAGGCAGCCTATTGTGGTGTCGCATGATGCGCCTGTCCCGATGAGCGGGTTTAGGCTATTCCACCGACAATCAACAAAGTTACGGAAGATAAGCCTCTACAATGTCCCTATCCCATGGCTGTACTTTCCGAAACACACTCTTACCTACCTCAACATCGCACGCCTGCATCAGGAAATCTCTCTGGGCACGACAGAAACTCCCCAATTGGGAACCCTAGACGACCTTCTCGACGTGATAGCAGCCAGCCCTTGTTTGGAAGAGCTCATCCTTAAATATTGTCTACCTCCGGTCTCGTTACAGTCCACTCCTTTGACGAGATCAGTCATCGAAATGCCACGGCTTCATCGGGTGGGCCTCTCGGGGCCTAGCTCGGGTGTTCTTTACATATTCCAGTACCTTCACGCGCCAGCCCTACGGGACCTTATTCTACTTTTCCTTGCCGTGGACCAAGCCGACGTGTCGTCATGGCCAGCGATCGCTTCCTCTATCCTGTCGCGCTTCCACTGGGCGTGTTCCGCCACAGTCAAGAACCTCAACCTCGAAGTCTACGGCGATTTCAAGGACACGAAGGTCCGCGTGAGGGGCCGCTCCTCGCCCGTCGCGCCTGCCGTCCCGTCGTCGCACTTCGACAGGACCTTCGTCGGCCTCGAGTTCCAGGATCACTTGCCGGCCAGCAACCATGATCACTATCAGGCCATATGGAAGGAGGTGTGCGCGGCGCTCCACATGGGGGAACTAGAAACACTCGACGTCGCTGTTGGCGTCCCAAGGACCGAAGTCCTGCCCTGGACAGAGCTCTTCGGACAATGCGCCAATGTCGCGGAGGTGTATGCCGGATCATTGTATGGGAACGACTCGTCGCTTCTGCAGTCAATGACGCCCCGAGATCCCACGCTGTCTGTTCCTTCACAAGAACTGCATGAGCCCGCACCGGTGTTGCTCTTTCCCAAACTGACCTATATTACCCTCCGAGACCGGGATACTGAGAGACTCTACGGAGGCGGAGAGGACATCTACCAGATCGTCCTCGAGCTGGTCGAGCGCCGTAAGCGCTGCGGCGCGCCCATCAGGGAGCTTTGCATCTGCAGCCGGCGCATTTCCTTTGATGAGATAGCTTCATTGGGACGGTTTGTCCCAAAAGTCCGCGGGGGTTGAAGACGTTCAGCTCGCCGCGGATTGACGGCTGTAGTATTCGACCGTCAATGTACAGAATTCGACGCCATGTCCTGAGGGCTGCAATATTATCAAATTCAGCACCGCTTTGTCCGCGGCGTGTTCGTGCGGTGCGCAGGCTTCCGCTCACTCCTTTAGACGCCGGCAGGGCTCTAGCGCTCGGCGAGCATCGAAGCGCGCCGCAGCTACGTCGCGCAACGCGCTTTCCACCACACCGGCCGCCGTCTCGACAAGACCGGTAGGAACCGCCGCGCCGTACAGCCTGTGCTCGGCTCGACCGGAAGATAGAGACAGCAACGGGCGCGCGCAGGGCTCGTGGGTGCTCTCAGGCCCAGGTGGCTGTGCGCACGGCACGGTCGCAGGGAGCCGGCGAGACTGAGGGAAGGCTACAAGTCAGGGAGGAAGTGATTGATCAGGGCGGCAGGACGGAATATCGTCCCACATGGGGTTCTGTACGCCGAGACGCACGTCAATGGACAGCAAAAAAAAAAACGGTCGCAGAGAACCGACAAG
>WTXD01000085.1:0-91760 GCA_022496205.1 Gloeopeniophorella convolvens | reverse complement strand
TGACGGCGCAGGGTCTGACCGCCCCTGTGCCCGGTCTGCAGACATCCCGGGGTGCTCACAATCAAACGGTCGTAGCGCTCGACGGACAGGCAGATGATCAGGTGTATTGGGTATATCAGCAATGGTAGTACAACGAAAGCATAGTAGGCGAATTATCCGATCCTCAACGGTCAAGCAAAAGGGAGAGAGAGAGGTAAACGGAGCAATTGAAGGTGATACCAGCTGCGTGTGGCTCACCACGCGTCCTGCACGGCGCCGCCGTACTGCGCGGGCAGCTGCTTGACGTCGATGAGCGGGAGCAGCTCCCTGCCGATCGTGCGCGGGCCGTGCCCGACGACCTTCATCTTCGCGAGCGTCGCGGGCGAGAGCAGCGGCTTGAAAGCCAGAAGACCCACGTCATGATCGACGGCACGTTCACGAAGAACTTGCTTGCCTGCGCCGGGGGGGGGGGGGGGCGAGGCGTCAGCACGGCGGGCGGCGGGACGCTCAGGGGTGCACGCACGAGGAACTCGGGGTAGTGGCTCTGGAAGATGCTCGCGAGCTCCGAGGCGGCCTGCTTCGAGTTGGCGGTGCGGCTGCTGAGCCCGACGCCCTCGTAGTCTGCACGCAACCCCGAACCGAAACCATGATTCAGCGCCGTTCTGCCGCCGTGCAGCATGGCGGCAGACGCGCACCGTGCACCTGCACCATCTGGTCGACCGTCTCAAAGTCGATCAGCTTGATCCCGTGCTCCATGAGCGCCACGCGCCACCTGCGCGCACCCCCGCCTCAGCGCACAGTAGCGGCGCACGCCCGCGCAGCTGCGACGCACCGGATGAACAGCTGCACGTCGCTGAACGCCGCCTTGAGGTCGTTCTTGCCGCCATAGATGTTGTACCTGCCGCACGCGTCAGCCATCGCTCGGCGTCGCATGAGTGCATGCAACGCACATGACGGGCCGGCCGTCCTTGTCGTGCCCATAGAGGTGCCCGAAGCCGTCGAGCAACTCGGGGTACGTCGCCTTCATCGCCTCCTCGACCTTGAACTCGTCGCGCCAGCGCAGCGTCGCGACCATCATCGTCTTGGCCTCGGCGACGTTCAGTTCCTGCGCGTGCACGTCAACGGGCGCAGGCACGCGGAGCAGGCAAGGCGTACCGCGCGCGCAGCCACTTCATCAGCACGACGCTCGCGCGCGCGTCCTTCGCGCCGGGCGCGGGGTCGAGCGTGACGCCCCAAACGACGATCGGCGTCGTGCGCGCGCCCTCGCGCCCGTCATACGCCGTGTCGAGGATCTCGGGCAGCAGCGGCTGCACAGCGGGAGTGAGCCCGGCGGCGCGCACCGGCCGACTATCCACGTACGCGGAACGCTTGCAGCGCGGCCCACTCCTCCTTTGTGAACTTTTGCGTGAGGGCGTTCTGCGGCTCGTCTGCGGTGTCGTCGTCGTCGTCCGTGGTGGCAGAGGCGGGGGGCTCTGCCACGGCCTTGGGCGCGGGCGCTGGGCTCGCGGGCTTCGTGGCGGACGGGGCGGCGGTCCGTGGCGCGGCGGCGGGCACAGGGGCGGGTTGCGGCTTGGGGGCGGTGGTGGTCGCGGTAGGGGCGGACGCAGTGGTCCCAGACATGGTGGTGGTGGTGGTGGTGGTGGTGGTGGAACAAGGAGCGAGAGAAGAAGCGAGGCGAGGGGTTGCGGCTCGTTGCTCTGCGCAGTGCGGAGCCGAGGCCTCGAGCGTTGGGCACACCCTTATCTGATAAGCGGTCTCGCACGTGCGCGCGTGGGAACGACGGGCACCAACTTCCGCCACAGCACAACCGCAACGCTCCCCGTCGTCGCCCACGATGAGCTCACGCAAGAGGTACGCACGCCCCCCTTACCCTCTACGCTGCACACCTCCTAACCCCCCTCTAGCAAACTCGACCTCCTCGCCAAAGTCCGGTACCACAACCCGCTCCCCGCGCCGCCCTGCCCCCCCAAGCTCCTCGACATCCCCACCGCCCCCGCGCGCTACACCCGCGCCGCGCTGCTCGCCGCCGCAGCCGCCGACGCGCCGCTCCCAATGATCGTCGACGCCGAGTGCGGCATGCCGCTCGACCTCGGGCGCTGGGAGGCCCTCTGGGTGGACGGCGCGGACGACCGCGGTGCGCCCCCCCCCCCCTACCTCCCTCCACACTAACACTCGGCGGCAGCGCTGAACCCGGACCCGCACCGCGCGCCCGCGCTCGACCCGCGCGACGCGGCGCTGCTCGGCGACCCCGCCGGCTCCGCGAGCGAGTTTGGCCGCCCGACGCACGCGGCGCCCGGTGCGCCGCACGTGTCGTGGCTGCGCAAGACCGAGTACATCTCGCGCGACAGCAGCGCGCACGCCGCGCGCGCGCCCGCGGGCGACCTGTGCGTCCCCTGCGCGCCCCGTCCGTGCTCTCGCTGACACCGACACCGGCGCAGCACGAACCTCCCCGAGAGCGTCGACGTCTCGCGCGGCGCGCAGCTCGGCTCGATCGAGGCGTCCTTCGCAAGCGCGTCCGCGCCGCTCGACGCGCTGCGGCACCCGACCAAGCCGCGGCTGACGGCGCTCGCGGCGCACGCGGTGCTGCCCGACGCGGGGGTGTGGGCGAACGCGTACGACCTGTTCCGGTTCAGCGAGCGGCCGGGCGAGCGCGGGCCCGAGGCGGACGACCCGCGGCTCGAGTGCGCGGTCATGCGCCCGATGGAGGCGGACGGGGACCATTTCTTGTCGTACTATCTTACGCGCGAGGACGACGCGGCGCGCGCATTTCGCGATTCGCGCGCGGACCCGCGCGGGATCGATGCGCTGCAGGAGGAGGACGAGGTGCGCGCCACCTGCTCCCTCTCTACGGCAGGGTTATAGA
Source organism: Gloeopeniophorella convolvens (assembly GCA_022496205.1). Taxonomy (NCBI): domain Eukaryota; kingdom Fungi; phylum Basidiomycota; class Agaricomycetes; order Russulales; genus Gloeopeniophorella; species Gloeopeniophorella convolvens. The sequence goes on along the minus strand of WTXD01000085.1, from coordinate 88,918 downwards.
CTAACGAGCCACACATGCAGGCGACAGAGTTCCACTTTGTGCGCGACTATGAGGTCGTCAAGGTCGAGCAGGACGTGCCGAACGAGTTTCTGCTCGTCTTTGACGACGGCGACGGTGACGGCGACGACGACGCGCTCGAGGACGGCGCGGACGGTGGGGCGCGGCCTGCGGGCGCGTACTACAAGACGATCGAGCGCAAGATGCTGCTCAAAAAAAAGCGGACCGAGGTGCGCGCGCTCAATCCCCTGCTGCTGTTGTAGTAGTGCTGACGACGCGGCAGCCGATCGAGCGCTTCCGCGACAAGTGGGCGCTCGTGCGCGTCGCGCACGTCCCGCCGAGCCAGGAGGAGGCGGACGAGCGCGCCGAGGCGCTCGCCGAGGTGCGCGACCCGCTCTACCTGCTGCACAGCGCGGACGCGGAGGGCGAGGACGACGCGGACGCAGACGCGGATGCGGACGGCGACGAGCCGTAGCCTGCGTAACACCGACTCTGCACACCCATCGTTGTCCACCTATGTTTTTTTTTCTGCATTATTTAACATCGCCCGTCGCCGTCAGGATATATACAGCACGCGCATGCACGCGCATCACGAGAGCGGCGTGCGGTCGATCGCAGAGTTGCGGAACGAGGACTTGTCGGCCATCGAGTCTGCGCGCCGGGTGAGCATGGCGATCAGACATGGTGAGAGAGGGCGCGCACCGTTGTTAGACTTGTACTCCATGACGGTCGTCGGCGGGAGGTGCAGCACGGCGCGTATCCTGTCCCTGGAGGGGCGGGGGGTGGGCGTCAGGGCGGAGGATCTCGATCAGCAGGTGTGCGCGGCGCACCGGATGCGCTCGCGGAGCTTGGGGTCGTCCTGGCGGTTCCAGACGCTGAGGATATCCTCGCTCTGGCGGACGCTGATGGTGCACCCGCAGATCTCGGGCCAGTCGTCGGGGTGCGGGTGCGCGAGGCCGGCGAACTGGTCGCCGACGAGGGCGAGGACGAGGTCCTCCCAGACGCGGTCGGCGACGCCCTTGCGGAGGCGGACGATCCACTTGCCGCCGGGGAGGTTGAGCGGGTCCTCCCAGACGGGGCGGCGGACGCCCTGGTGGAAGAGGAGGTAGTCGGTGGTGGGGAGCAGCGCGCTGGGCGGGTGGAGGTGGGTCCAGAGGGACCAGAAGGACTCGGCCGAGGCAAAGGCGGCGATGCGCTTGATGCCCTCCTCGTAGTTGGTGATCTTGTTGCCCGGGGCGCGCTGCTGGCGGAACCAGAAGATCCAGCTGGTGGGGGGGTGCGGGGGCTGGTCGGTCGGGGGTGCGCGGTGCGGGGGGGGGCGGAGAGGGCGGGACGTACGTGCTGCGGAGGGGGTGCACGGCGCACGCGGGTGCGGGTGCGGGTGCGGGGAGGCCGGCAGAGAGGGCTGCGGGGGCGGGGCGCTTTTGGTCGTCTGGGAGGGTGGTCGAGAAGAGGTTGGAGGGCGGTGTCGCGGTGGTGGACGGGGAGACGGAGGCGGGGGGCGGGGCAGCGGGTGCGGGTATGGCTGGATCCTTGTTGGCGAGAAAGCGAGACTGGGGCGAAGAGAGATTGTTGAAGTAGCCGGCCATGCAGCAGAAGCGAGTCCTTTCACTCTCATCGACCATCTCCCCCCCCCCGGCACTTGCCGCACCACCGCTTACCCCGACCCTCGCTCACCCCTCGCTGCCTCTACACACAACCCTCTGCTCACCATGAAGCTCACCCTCAAACGACAGCTCAGGCCACGCCCACTCGCATCCATGCTCGGCATCCTCGACCTCAAGACAGCCGTCACCGTCGTCGTCCTCTTTGCCCTCCTCAACAAGGCCGCCGGCATCTACGGCCTCATCGCCATGCTCACCGGCGCAGGCGGCTCGGCCGCCCAGCTCACCCTCTACATCTACTCTGCCCTCGCCCTCGCCCTCTTCGCCTGGGGCCTCCGCGCCGTAAAAGAGGCACGCGCCCTCCCCTTTTCTCCCCCGCGCGCGCACCCCCCGCTGACCCCCCCCCCGCGCCGCGCGCACCCGCAGGAACACCCGAAGCACATGCTCTACTTTGCCCACCTCTTCTTCGCCGACCACATCCTCAACACCGCATGGACCGTCTACTTTGCCGTCCACTGGTGGCTCTACACCCCCCACGACGGCCGCCGCACCGCCTACTCGCCCGCCCAGCAGGCCATCGTCGACGCCTACATCGGCGAGCGCCAGCACATGCCCGAGGCAGACCGCGCCGCTGCCGCCGAGCGCATCTGGCGCGCAGAGAAGGGCCAGGCCCTCGCCATCATCATCCTCGGCTGGCTCGTCAAGGTGCGTCCCCCCCGCGCCCCACCTAACCCAACACACACCCTAACCGCCCCGCAGTTCTACTTTGCCGCGCTGCTCTACTCGTTCGCGCTCCACCTCCGCCGCGGGAGCTACCGCTCCCTCCCGCTCTCCCGCACCGGCGCCTCGACGCTCCCCAAAGACGCGCTCCCCGTCGCCGCCGACCCGGCCAGCGCCGGCGCCGGCGCAGCGGACCGCAGCGGCAGCGCGGACCCCGACGCGGACGCGGACGTCGACGCGTTCTACGGCGCGCCGCCCGCGCACCGCACCGCGGGCAGCGGCAGCGCGGGCTCGTTCGCGGACTTTGTCAGCGCGCCGCCGCCGCGCCGCGCGCGCCGCACGCGCGGGAGCTTGCTGGCGGGCGGTGCGGGCGCGGGTGCGGGCGCGGGGAGCGTGACGGGGAGCAGCAGCGCGGGGCCGAGCGAGGGCGAGGAGGACGAGGTGAGCAGCGTCGGGACGGGCGCGAGCGCCGCGCGCGCGCGTGCGTAGCATGTATACCCGTATACGCCTGGTAGTCGTGCGTGGTAATGGACGATGTGGTGCTCACGTGGTCCCCCGCTCGATATCCAGCCGAACGGCGAACGCCAATGACGCACGCGTGCACCCCGCTGGCGCTCGCGCAAAGACGCTGCGTGAGCTACTATGCCGTGCCTGCGCGCTCAGACTCGCAACCGCCGCCACGCACTGCGCTTCCGCGCGGGCTTACACTAGCACTGGGTGACTCGGCCGTGCGGGACACCTACATAAAAGCACCCGGCAGCTGCCCCGGCGAATTCCCGCTCGGGTTGGCCCTCGATTCGACCACTGTCAAGTAAGTAGCACGCACGCACGCGCCGCCGCGATTATGCCCGTCAACGCCGCCGCCGAGAACGTCTTTGGCACGATAGGTACGCCGCGTCCCGATCGAGACGCGCCGCGCGCCGGCTCCGCTCACAGCCTAACCTCGCACTCGGACCCCCGCACGGCACCGGCAGGCGCGATCTGCTGGACGGTGCAGCTCCTCCCGCAGCTGCACAAGTCGCACCGCACCAAGTCGACCGACGGCCTCTCGCCCTGGTTCCCGTGCGCCCCGCGCTGACCAAGTTAACCACCGCTCACTGCCCCCGCGGCGCGCAGCCTGCTCTGGGGCCTCGCGGCGCTCCCGCTCGGCGTCTACGCGCTCGTGCAGGATTTGAACGCGCCGCTGATCGTGCAGCCGCAGCTCTTCGGCGCGCTCGCGCTCGCCGCGTGGGCGCAGTGCATGCACTACGGCCCCGCGCGGCGCCCTGCGCGCTGGTGCGTTGCTGTGCTCGCGGTGTTGTTGGTGCTGCTCGGCGCGCTCGAGGCGGGGTGCGTGTTTGCGCTGCGCGTGAGTGTCCGCGTCTGGGTGTGCGTTGCGCGCGGGGCTGATGGCGCGCACTGCAGCCGGCGTACAGGCGCGGCACGCCTGCGGGCAAAGCGGCCACGCGCTTCTTCGGGATCCTCAGCGCCGCGCTCGTCTCCCCCGCGCTCCTGTCAGCCCCCCCCCCCTCCTTACCCGCATGGCACTCACACCCCCGCGGACAGCCCGCAGTTCTGGGAGATCCGGCGGCACCGCGCGGTCGTCGGGCTCTCGCTCGCGTTCATGGCCGTCGACTGCGCCGGCGGGGTGTTCTCGGACCTCTCGCTGCTGTTTAGGCGCGAGTTTGACGTCGTTGCGGGGGTGACGTATTCGCTTGTTGTCGTGCGTGCGTTCCTGGGGTCCCTGCGCGGTTTGCGGTGCTGATGGTGGTGGTGTGGGGTGCAGGTGCTTGACGGGCTGGTGCTCGTGCTTGCGGCGGTGCTGAACCCGCGCGCGAAGCGCCGCGAGGCGGCGGGGCGCGAGGCGGCGGGGAACGGGGGCACGGCAGCGGTCGGCGGTGCCGAGCCGCGCGCCGCGCCGGTGCCGCTCCGCGAGGTGCACGCGCCGGCGGCGGTGTGAAGGGGCCGTCCGTCGTCGCTGCAGCCTTTGGCTGTCGACCGCGTCTGAGGATCTGGATCTGGATCTGGTAGAATCAATCTAGTGTATTATATGCGCACTTTGTTGCGCCTCACCACCACTCGTACTTATATTACACCGCAACTCAACTCGTTCCTTTTTTGTTGTTGTTCGAGCCCATCCGCGTGCGCCTCAGCGTGCGGACTGCACGGACGGCATGCGCATCGCACGATGGTCAGTCTTGGATTTCTAGATTCACGCAGAGGCGCGCAAAAAGCGTGCACAGAGCGGTGCAAGTATAAGCGGCGAGGCGTATCGCAAGAAAATTAGGGTATGTATGCGTTATACTATACATGTAGATAGGAGATCGATCCAGCGAGGAGTGCGCAGTGGCGTCACACCATCATCGGCGGCGGCTCCGTCTCGCGGAGCGACTGTACCGCCACATGCGCAGGCGCGTCCTTTTCTTTCTCTGGCGGCGCAGCGGGGGGCGCCTCGGCGCCCACGACCGTCGTCGTGCCCGCGCTCCCCGTGCCCCGCTCCGCCAGCTCGGCCTCGCGCCGCGCGCGGCGCCTCGCGCGCGGGTTCAGCACCGCCGCAAGCACGAGCACGAGCCCGTCGAGCAGCTGCACCCCACACACCACCGCCATCAGCACCGCAAACCACGCAGGGAGCCTAAGAGCACACGCACGACGACAAGCGAGTACGTCACGGCCGCGACGACGTCAAACTCGCGCTTGAAGACCAGCGAGAGGTCCGAGAAGACCCCGCCGGCGCAGTCGACGGCCATGAACGCGATCGAGATCCCGACGACCGCGCGGTGCCGCCGGATCTCCCAGTATTGCGGTCTGCCGGTGCGCGCGTGAGTCCGGGTAAGGAGGGAGGCAGGGCGGGGCGCGCGTGCACGGACAGGAGCGCGAGCGAGATCAGCGCGGAGCTGAGGATCCCGAAGAAGCGCGTGCCCGCCTTGCCCGCGGGCGTGCCGCGTCTGTACGCCGGCTGCGTGCAGCCCATCCAGCAGCTGCATCAGTCTCCGCGTGCGACACACACAGACGCGGCACTCACGCGCAGCGCGAACACGCAGCCCGCCTCGAGCGCGGCGAAGAGTACGAGCAGCACGGCGAGCACGGCGACGCACCAGCGCGCAGAGCGCCGCGCGGGGCCGTAGTGCATGCACTGCGCCCACGCGGCGAGCGCGAGCGCGCCGAAGAGCTGCGGCTGCACGATCAGCGGCGCGTTTAAATCTTGCACGATCGCGTAGACGCCGAGAGGGAGGCCCGCGAGGCCCCAGAGCAGGCTGTGCGCGGCCACCGGTCAGGACTCGGGATATGATGGGGAGCGGGAGGGGCGCACACGAGCCAGGGCGAGAGGCCGTCGGTCGACTTGGTGCGGTGCGACTTGTGCAGCTGCGGGATGAGCTGTACTGTCCAGCAGATCGCGCCTGCCGTGCGGGGGTGAGTCGGCGGGCGGCGGGTCGAGGACGCGTACCTATCGTGCCAAAGACGTTCTCGGCGGCGGCGTTGGCGGGCATCGCGGCACAGTGTAAATAAGTGGGTTCTGTTCAGAGGAGGGCGTCGAGTGATCGAGGGGCTCCGTTACTTCGCGTGCCTGTCGCATACGCACCTCTCTGCCTTTTATGATCTCCCGCGGTCGAGTCATCCGGTGCCCTCCTGCTTCCCCGCGCCATGATCCCTAGGGTTAAGCTCGCGCGGAAGCGCGGTGTGTGGCAGCCAGCACTGGGTTCGCGTGCGCGGCCGTCCGTGCGTCCGGCGCCCGTACGTGTTTCGCAGCGACGCAGAGCGCGCGGGGTGGCGTCGTTGCAGGCGCTCGCCCGCTCGGCCGAGCCGCGAAGCTCGGAAGCCTGCACGTGGGCGGGTTCCGGCGCTTGGTCCGCGCTTGTGACGGCACAGTGACGGCATGCTACTGGAGCCTGGAGGAAACGTTACCGTTTCGCACAACAGTGTGTCATTCGGTGTCGTAAGTAAGGGATATTATGTCAAGTAGATAATGTAGTATTGTGCTGTACAGGGTCCCTGAGCGCAAGAGTCCATGCAAAACAAATGTCCACCAACAAAAAGACATCAAACCATCAAGAATCATGCGCGCACGCGTGCGTACGCGAAAATCATCGTGCGAACTAGCATGCTCAGTTGCTGTCGTTGGGCAGAATCTGCAGCGTGACGGCCTGGCACGTGTTGAAGTCATACCCGGCGTCAACTGAGGAGGCCTGCCCGACGTTGTAGACCACGATCCACTGCTCGCTCGCGTGGCGCGAGCACAGGAAGAAGTTGTCCGCGTCACCGTTGTTGACCGCCAGCTCGAGCGGGATGGGCGCGCCGCCTGCGCCGGTGTTGAACTGCACCCCGTCAGCACGAAACAGAAATGAACAGGAGAAGAACGGGCAACGCACGAGCTCGCAGTATGCCTCCGCGGGGTACGTCGTCGAGTGTGGGTCGTTGACGGTAAAGTTGAGCCAGCCGTTCAGCTGCGGCACGGGGAGCGCCTCAGCAGTGAGGTCGCCGTTCGGCGCGTGCGCGAGCAGCCCGCCGTGCAGCATCGTAAAGTCCGCCCCTATGATCGGCGTGAAGATCGACTCGGCAGTCTGCGCACCGGAGCGTCAGTCGCGAGGGACAACGTGGATGGAAGGGAGGTGCTTACGGCGACCCAGGCGGTGGTGCCGGGCGCGGTTGAGCCCTCCGTCGCGAGCGCGAGCTGCTTCGTGATGACGGGGTTGGACTTGTACACCGCCTGCAGCTTGAAGGTGTCTGGGACCTCGGGCGTGCCGTTCCACGGGCAGCCGGGCTGGGAATACTGGCGCGTCACGGGCGTGGCAGCAACCAGAGTGGCGAGGGAACAAGCGGCGAATACGAATGCGAACATGATTGAGTCGTGAAAGAGCTGGATGGGTGTTGATACAGGCCAGCAGTGGGTGCTGGGGTGCTCTTTTATACCGTCATTGGCATGAGCAGCCAAGCCCTCGCGTCTTACGGGCTCGTACGGGCCAAGGAGGATGGGCTTGGGGTCGCGGATGCGCGGTGTGGGTCAAAGTGGCTGCGCGGGCACAGAACGCCGGTGCGCCGCGCCGTTCCTTACTCACCCGCCGCGCGCGAGCGAGCGCATCACAGCGCGCGGGCCCGCGATACCCGCGCAACGCCGCCGGAATTCGGGTGCTGGTATTGCATAGCTGTTGGGCGCGGAGAGATGTGTGCGTGGGGCGAGGAAGGGCGAGGGGGACGAAGTATCGCCTGCGCACAGCCTTTCGGCAGCCTTGGTTCATTCCAGACCGATTGGTGCAGACTTGTCGCGACGATGATATGTAGCGTGCCAGAATGTTATTCTAGAAGACAGAAACGGTCGTGAGTGCAGGGTTGGGGGTGGGCGCCGACGCATCCAGACCATAACCGTTATATATGGGCCTGTCCAGATTCATGATGCGAGGGGGTGCATGATGCTGGCGAGGCACGATACCGGCCCTGATGATAGGTTGCGCAGAGATGGCACAAGAGCATTTGTGGCGTGCTGGGACTGGGTAGCCTGTGTAATGAGGCCCATGAGACCGCGGGAGTTGTGATACGCCAGTACTTACGCCTCGAAGGGGTGCGGCGCGTCAGGATGTTGGCGCGAGTTTCGGAGTTTCGGAGCCGGGGGAGGCACGTGATCGATTGGTTATGGCCTCAATAGGAGACCCGCCCAAGACTTGCCCTGCAGGATCTGAATCCACAAGCGTGCATGCGAATTCTAGCGGATATAGACAATCAGACACTATCGAAAGCGAAAAGTTGCAGCGACGTTGTAGCGCGGCCAAAGTGCGGCCACCACGGTTACACCTCCGCCGTCACCGACGCACGCCTCGCGTTGCGGCACCAGCGCCGACACGTCCGTTTTCCTCTCCAGATCGACACTTTCTATTGGTGGATATTTTGTCTTGCATGAACTCTGGATGGTGCCTCGTGGCGCACGGACTTGGTACATGATACATGGATCACGGGTAGCCCTCTTTAGGATGTCGAATGATACACTGTTGTTTGTTCAATGCCCATGCACAGCTAACTTCAGTTGAGATTCGAAGGGCGATAATGTACTTAAGTATGAGTTGCGGGATGAGCGCGTGCTGCATGGGGTTCTGCACCCCGAGGCCAGGCTGATGAGTTCCAACAGAAGGTTGCAGTGTAAGTAGAGTACAAGTAATGGTGAGGTGTAGGGCATATGATTAAGGGCGCGTGGAATGTAGATCACACAGATCTAAATAATCAGACACGGTCGACAGGTCTGAGGGTGTGCAGCGACGACGGACAGCGTCACACCGCTGGTGCTCGCGCGCGCGCCTCGCGAAGCGGTACTGGCGCAGCGGGGAGTGGCGGTGGCTCGGCACCAACGACGGTCCCCGCGCCGCCGCCCGCCTCGCGCTCCGCCGCCTCGCTCCGGGCGCGGCGCTTCGCACGCGGGTTCAGCACCGCTGCAAGCACGAGCACGAGCCCGTCAAGCAGCTGCACACGACCTCCATCAGCACCACAAACCATGCAAGGAGCCTAAGAGCACACGCACGACGACAAGCGAGTATGTCACGGCCGCGACGACGTCGAAATCGTGTTTGAAGACCAGCGAGAGGTCCGAGAAGACGCCGCCGGCGAGATCGACGGCCATGAACGCGAGCGAGAGTCCGACAACCGCACGGTGCCGCCGGATCTCCCAGAACTGCGGCCTGCCCGCGGGGCGTGCGTGAGTTCGGGCTCCGGGCGCGGGAATTAGGGAGCATGCGCGGGGGCTTACAGGAGCGCAGGGGAGAGCAGCGCGGCGCTGAAGATGCCAAAGAAGCGTGCGCCCACTTTGCCCGCGGGCGTGCCGCGCCTGTACGCCGGCTGCGCGCAACCCATTAGCCCTGCGTACACCACAGACAGGCACACGCGCGACACTCACGCGCAGCGCGAACACGCAGCCCGCCTCGAGCGCCGCAAACAGCACGAGCAGCGCGGCGAGCACGCCCGCGCACCAGCGGCGCCCGCGGCGCGGCGGGCCGTAGTGCATGCACTGTGCCCACGCGGCGAGCGCGAGCGCGCCGAAGAGCTGCGGCTGCACGATCAGCGGCGCGTTCAGGTTCTGAACGACCGCATAGACGCCGAGCGGGAGCGCCGCGAGGCCCCAGAGCAGGCTGTGCGGTGCGCGCTGGTCAGCGCGTGGGCGGAAGAGGGGAATTGAAGGGGCGCACAGGAGCCAGGGCGAGAGGCCCTCGGTCGACTTGGTGCGGTAGGACTTGTGCAGCTGTGGGATGAGTTGTACCGTCCAGCAGATCGTGCCTATGCGCGCGGGCGAGATTGTCAGTGTACTGCGCAGGCTGAGCCCGTCGCGGCACGTGCAATGGCACGCACCGATCGTGCCAAAGACGTTTTCAGCGGCTGCGTTGGCGGGCATCGCATGTAGCGCGCTGTAGCGCGATGTCCGAGTCAGTCAGGCGGAAAGAAGCAATCTCGCTCTGGTGTGATGGAGGGCCCTGAGGCATGAACCCGAGTGAGATTCGCTCGGAGCTTAGACTGCCAGTTACCAGTAATGTTTTTATCCCTCAGCTCCTACTCTCGAGTCACTCGGTACTCCGCCATCTAGGGTTAACCTTAAGCTCGCAAGGAAGCGCAGTGCGTGGCAGCGGCCGTCCAAGTGCGTACGCATGTGCGCTGCTGTCCGTGTTTCGTGGGCTCACTCGGCGTCTTCGCAGAATCTCTTCGCAAGGGCGCCCGCGCGTGGCGTCATTGGTGAATCGGCCGAGCGGCGGGCACCACATGGAGCGCGTGACGGCATGGTTCAGGAACGTGTCGAAGGGGATTTGTGGTTCGACATTGCAGTCGCCGGCAACTCGCATAGTTTCACTTCAGGACTCTTGCGCGATAGTGTCTTGTACCTCCCAAAGCATTCTTTGCACGATAACTTTCCGACGCTCAATCAAAAGCCAAGGTACGGTGGAATAGGGGTTGACAAAGCAGGGGTTGACGTTGACGTTGAAGGGGAAGCTGAAATAACGCGAAGCAAGGTCACGAGATCTGGACTGAGTTCGAATCAGAAGCGTATTTTTACCGGAAATGTCCGCACTTCCTTATCTTTTTTTCTCATCTCCCTCCTACACCACGTCAGGCGCTACGCCATCTCTAACGAATAGCGCAAGAAGTGTATTCATCTACAATGTCGAGGGTAGTGACAATCATAAAAGGGCTATAGCCATCGCAATGCAGGAACTGGCTGGCGACTTGGCAGTGATTGACTATGCACGCGGTCGGGGCGGCGACGCTCGCATCGATTTTTTTTCAGGTCCGTTTGCGTGCGCCTCGGCGTACAAAACCCCATGTGAGTACAACATATCGTTCCAGCCTCCCATGCTGATGCCTTTCTAGCTCAAATATTCTTCTCTTCATCCCGCTCCCCCAGGCCTACTTGCGCCTGCACCATACTAGCCGCTCAACCCCTATCGCGATCAAATCTACCCAGATCCTACTAAACCTCGTCCTTGGGATCATCCCTACATTGCTGGGGCGATGCAGATCTAACCTATACTGATATAGGATCCACACCAAATGTTCTCCCTTGACCCCGTCGATCCGGCCACTGATACCCTCCGATCGGCCAGTGAAGATGTATCGGGTAGGTTTCCTAGGATGCGGGAACTTCTATAGGCGAATGGTACAGTCCAGCAGGACGCAAGGAAAGTCTATTCGGCGAGGATGTCACGGACACGACTTCCAGCGTGCCCCTTCAATCGGCTTGCGGCTATTTCTTCTATGACGGCATGCCATACATGGATCCGTTCGCCAACCGAGCCCGAGGCGATGTGGCGTCCGTCCGGTGAGAATGTAACAGACATGACTCTGTCGCATTTTCACTGCACGTGAAGCCCATCACCTCTGGCTCGTTCGACAACGCTATTCATGTTTGGGCCGCACGGAAGGGTTGAAGACGGACCTAGTGCAGCTCCTAGGGCACGGTAACTAATCGAACATGGCCGTTGCGCTCGAATGGACCGACAGTGACCAAAAACGCTGTTGCGACATCCCAGATCAGGATGGCACAGCCATCCGAACGCGAGACAATGCGCTTTCCATCTGGCGGCAACGCGATCGATAGAGCCGTGCTCGAGCACCCACTGACTCGTCTCGCGACCAGATTTTTGGTAATCGAACATACCTGTAACCGAAGGCAATATGCGTCCATCGGGCGAGAACATGTGGTTCCAAAATGCAGTCGGTGCGGTCGCGGCAAGAATCTTCCTCGTTGCAATATCTTAGGTTCGAATGGAGCGATTACTCTAGTGTGAGGCGATACTTCGTTCACGACAGAGGAATGCCCTGGTATGCTCTCTTGAATGGTCCTGCGACAATCCCTTATCTTGGCATCCCAGACGTTGTAATCGTCCAAGCCGGAAGGCGTCAAGGCTTCCATCTTGGGAGAACGCGATGGACCTGATGGTGCGATAACAACGGCCTACAACGAGGCGGTGCAGCTGCGCCACACAAGGTCAGTCGGAGCGAGAAGACGAGTCGCGAGATGAAAACGAGGCGCGTGGGGGCCATTCGACAACGATAGGATAAGATTCACAAACAGCACGATTTTCAGGTTCCATACAGTTGTTAGAATTGAAGTCAGTGGCCACGAATTATAGTTATAAAGGAACGTACGGGTCTATACACACGGTACATACTTGCCATCGTCGGCGTTGTATAGAGACTCGGTCACCAGTCTAAAAGAGAATAGTAAGTAGTAAACAAGGCACATTCAACACTATTCTTCTTAGAACCGCCCGCGCGCCCGAGAACTGGCACCCGATACCCGGGCTATTTATTCGTACAGCATAAGCTGCGCATCTTCAGCACTCTTGATCGTCTCTTAGTCATTCGTGAGCTAGTGACACCAGCTCCCACACATACGGCCACGCAGCTTCCTCTGAGTCACCAGGGTAGCTTCTACGTATATATACACTCAACATGATCTCCCCACCCGAACCGTCGCGCTTCAGGTCACTCTTCGAGGGTGCTTTGAAGGAGTACCACAACAATACTGGCACAGACCTGGCGTCCCACCCACTTTATGGTAGACTTCAGGCCTGCAAATCTGTTGACTATGTCATCGATACAGTCAAAGAGCAAGCACGGGCGTTTGGAGAATACCGGAAGGGCGATCGGGCGACGCGGCTGATGACGAAGCTCTCACCCCTGGTGGATATCATCCTGGTTCTCGAGGAGGGTCTTGGCAATACTCTCGGCGAAGTACGTTGCAGATCTATTTCCTCCAGCACATATATTTTAATGTAAATTCGCTAGGTATTTCAGCCTGCGAAGATTGTCTGTGCGGGAGTTGGTCTCCTTCTCAGGGTGGGTCCTCGAGTGCCGTGTCCTCCAAAGATCCCTATGGCAACCAGATTGTAGGCCTCCAAGGGTGTTTCAGAGAGCTACGACTCTCTCGTCGACCTCTTCGACACAATGTGCCGATTTCTCGAACGCGTCAAAGTCTACACGCTTATGGAGCAGACCCCTCCAATGACCGAAATCATCGTGAAAATGATGATAGGGCTACTCGATATTCTCGGGCTTGCAACGAAGGAGATCAAGCAGGGCCGGCTTAGTAAGTGACCGTAGTCGACTGAGGTGCATCTCATCAATGACCTCAGCGACATAGGGGCATTCGGGAAGAAACTGTTGGGATCGAGGAAAACGAAGACGTCGTGAAGCGGCTGGACAGACTCACTCTAGAAGAGAGTCGGATGTCGACTACACATATTCTCCTGATCGTTCATACACTGCTCGAGGACTTGAAGGGCGTCATGAGCGGTGGGCAGTACCCACTTATCGTGACATGAATACATCTCACATTTTTACAGACGCAGAATCCTCGACATCTACACTGGAAGACGCTCTTGGTATGAAGCACAGCTTCTCGTATCTTCTATCTACGAAGCTTACGCCATGGGCTATGTAGCTGCAATCCAGCAGATCGTGAGTGACATGAACGAGATCAAGCGTTCGTTCCCATATCTCGATTACCTCTGACTGGATATCTGAAGCTTCGCCCGCCGATAGGTGATCAACTCTACAAGGAGTGCATCGAATGGCTCTCCGCGCCTAACACATCTTCGAATCACACTGCTAAGCGCGAGCAGTGTCACGAGGGCTCTGCCGACTGGTTCATTCATGGAAATACCTTTGGAGAGTGGAAGGCATTAGATGTATCTTTCCTGTGGCTGCACGGAAAACGTATGCCTCGTCGTCTTGCGCGTGCAGTATCGTTTCTCATCATCTGCCATGTCTGCAGCAGGATCCGGGAAGAGCGTCCTGTGGTATGTTTGATATATCTATGCCCACCCGACCTTGCTAATCGTCTAGAAACCAGTTCAGCGATAATTGATCACTGCACGCACCATCTGCGCCGTACAGGACTCGGAACCGTGGCCTACTTCTACTGCGATTTCAACGATTCTGCGAAACAGAGTCTCCACGGGATTCTCCGTTCCGTCTTGGCTCAACTCTGCGAACAGTCGGACTCGTACTGGGAGATCCTCTCCCGCTTCTACTCAGAGAACAAGGGCCACCCACCCAGCACTGACGCCCTCGGACGATGCTTGAAGGCGATGCTGGCTCTCCCCAATCAAGCTGCAAAGTATATCTTCGTGGACGCGCTGGACGAATGTCCCAACTCTGGGCTGCCATCGCCGCGTGGTTCAATCATCAGCTTTCTGAAGGACATCATCGAGTCTCGCTTTCCGGACGTTCATATCTGCATCACCAGTCGTCCTGAGGGTGATATCAGAGAAGTCCTCGAACGTCTAGCATCACTCCGTATTTCGCTCGAAGAGGAAATTGGGCAAGAACACGCCATCGTCAACTACATCGTATCATCCGTTGAATCGCATCCCAAGATGTGCAAGTGGAGCAAAGCCATCAAGGACCTGGTTGTTGGCACACTAAAAAGCAATGCCCGTGGGATGTGAGTCGACTTCTGACTCCACCGATGACCGGTATTGATGCTGTATTGACGTAGGTTCCGATATGTGTACTGTCAGCTCCACGAGCTGTGCGACGTTCACCCGGCGATTATCCGCCGGACGCTCGAGAATCTTCCGAGAACGCTTTACGAAACGTATGAATCGACGCTTCAGCGCATCCCCGAGGGAAGCTGGGAACTGGCGCATCGCATCTTCCAATGCGTGTCCTACTCAAAGCGTCCACTCTCCGTTGAAGAGCTCGCGGAGATTCTGGTGTTCGATTTCGAAGGAGACTTCCCCACTTATCACTGCGATTGGCGTACAGAGGATGCGCAACAGGCGTTGTTATCCTTCTGTCCTGGAAGCTTCCTTTCCATCGTGGAAACCTGGGATGGAAGTGAAGTGAGATTTGCACACTTCTCCGTGCAAGAATTCTTAACCTCGACAATCATCGCAAACTCTGCAGCAAGAATCTCCCGTTTTCATGTCCTTCCGAAACCTTCCCACATACTCCTTGCACAGATTTGCCTCGCCACGCTGCTTCAAGTCGACTACGCTTCCGACCTAAACACCATCTCAAAAGATCTTCCCCTTTTTTATTATTCCGCCAATTACTGGGATGAGCACTCCCGAGTCGAAGACGTGGCACTCTCAGTGGTGGATCCGGTGGTCAGGGTGCTGGATCCGGCCCGTCCCCACTGTGTAGCTTGGCTTTCACAAGGGGATCGTTTTCGCGAGGAGGTCGCTTCCTTCGGCCTCGTGTCGCACTCGGGAGGCACAATCTTATACTTTGCGGCACTCTGCAACCTTCAGCTAGTCGTAGACCATATGGCGACATTGCCTCCGGCCCCCGATATCGATGGCAAGGGTGGTCACTATGGAACGTCACTCAATGTGGCGTCACGCTATGGTCATATTGACATAGTGCGATCCCTGCTCGGTCATGGTGCCAATCCAAATGTCCCCGTTGGCTCTGGCGGAACCGCGCTGCAAGTCGCGTGTTACGAAGGACACATCAATATCGTTCAGTTGTTGCTCGACCGCGGGGCCGATCCAAATGTTCCTGCTGGCCCCAATGGGACCGCGCTGCAGGTCGCGTATTCCAAAGGGCACATCGACGTTGTTCAGCTGTTGCTCCATTGTGGCGCCGATCCAAATGCTCCTGCTGGTCCTGACGGAACCATGTTGCAGGTTGTATCCTTCGACGGCCATGTCGACATCGTTCAGCTGCTACTCAACCATGGCGCCGACCCAAATGCTCCTGCTGGCCCCAAGGGAACCGCGCTGCAGGTTGCGTGTTTCGAAGGGTGGCGCATCGACATCGTTCAGCTGTTGCTCAATCATGGCGCCGACCCAAATGCTCCTGCTGGCCCCAAGGGAACTGCGCTGCAGGTCGCGTGTTCCAGAGTGTTCATTAACAACGTTCAACTATTGCTCGAGCACGGTGCCGATCCAAATGCTCCTGCTGGTCCGAAGGGAACCGCACTGCAAGTCGCGTGTTCCAAGGTGTCCATTAACATCATTCGACTATTGCTCGAGCACAGCGCCGACGCAAATGCTCCTGCTGGCCCTGGCGGAACCGCGCTGCAGGTCGCGTGTTCTAAAGTGTCCATCAACATCGTTCAACTACTGCTCGAGCACGGCGCCGACGCAAATGCTCCTGCTGGCCCCGACGGAACAGCGCTGCAGGTCGCGTGTTCCAAAGGGTGGCGCACGGACATCGTTCAGCTATTACTCAATCATGGCGCCGACCCAAATGCTCCCGCTGGCCCCAAGGGAACTGCACTCTACGTTGCATCGTCTCTCGGATACATAGATACCGTACACCTCCTGTTGAACCACAGTGTGGATGTGAACGCCCGGGGTGGCGAACATGGTACTGTGCTGCAGGTGGCTTTATACAATGGTCACGCTGAGATCGTGGATCTACTTTCGGCCCTCACGCAGAATTGATACGCCACACGGATTTGCGAGTTCAGATTCTGGTCGGTGAGACGGCGTGATGAGGTAAGAGTCACCTCGCGTGTGTTTTTGCGGTGCTGATGGTATGTTTAGCCATGCAAGGACCAAGTAGCAGTAGTCGTGGTGAACAAGTGGTGAATCCCAAAGGCAGCCTGTCAGAAGGAGTCTGGGGTATTGGCTACTGGAAGCCTCTCACTATCGATATAAGTCGTCTTCTCGGGATCTTGCGTGCCCGACTCCCTCGCCCTGTGCCCCCTATTCCGAGGACGGACTGTATATTTTCTGCGTTTCGAGGACTCGATACGTACCTTCGACCTTGTGTATTTATCGACCCCATATCGCGATAAAGCTAAAATTTGAGTAGGACTGTCATAAAAATCTCACCAAAGTCACTGGCTGATCGTCATGCGGGTCGAAAACGGCAACGAGAGTCATGGCAAGGCCGTCTAGGCCGAGCGACAATGTGACCGTGCTATGGTTCCTTTCGTTTACGATGGTGTGTCAGCTGCGCGCTCACTGAATTAATTGTCCGTGCAGTGTTCCATTCTCAGCGCCACTGCCCGAGCCCACCGCGTAACGTACTCTTCCTACGTACTAAAACCAGATAATCGCCTATAACTTACCAAAATCAGGCGTCTCGAGCCCTGTACCCTGCAATCACTCAGTGCCCGCACCACCGCCAACCAGAATAGGGAATGCACAGGTACCACCCCATCCCGCATCTGATAGAGTATCCCTGACGTGACGTTAACCAGGCCCGTCGCGCCGGCGACGTACAGAGGCAGGCTGAAGAAACTGAGGCGCAGCTTGTTCTGCTCGATGATGGGGAAGTCGTTCCAAGACAAGAGATCTCCGCCGCTGCCACCGGCCCGCCCGCCGCACCTCATGATGAGTCAATAGTGAGCTATGCCGCAAAGACGACAGCCTCCCCGAAGACCCAGCGCCCGCGCCCAGCAGGCATCCGAACCCACGCACAGGTCAGCGGCAGAAAGTTGATATAGAGATTAGCCTGGTACTTTCACATTATAGTAACTTCGATACTCATACATAGTCGTGTCGGAAGAGGAAGAACGGACGTAAGCCGGTCCTACTCCTCGTCGCGCTCGCGCCGACGCATGTTGTATACCGTCTGCGCATAATATGCGCCGGTTGCGGTGGCCATGAGCGTTATCATAGCAGGCACTGGTCCCCGCGCTGCGCGGGGCAGCGATGTCGCCAACAACAGCGCCGATGCGCCTGCCGGCACCCATCAGTACACAGCGTCACGCCAACGGAGGTAGCACATACCTAGCGCAGCCTCAGGTCCACGCGTCGTTGGCGAGCGCAGGTGTTCCCCGCTGTAGAGGTAGAGCGTGCCGATGCTGCGGGCACAAGGGTCAGGGGCGAAAGACAGGGGAGAGAGCGAGCGAGTAGTGCGTACCCGACGCCGGCCACGACGGACGGGATGGAGCGCGTGCGCGCAAAACTGGTCGCACCGCCGACGATGCACGATGTACCCATGATCAACGCGGGAATGGCAGACTGCGCGACAAGCATCAGCGGCGGCGCCCTATGCGCTTACAGGGAGCAAGACGCACCATGTGGTTCGTAGATGTGGTAAAGGGTAAGGGTATAACAGGGGTTGCTTGGTATGAACAGTCGTAATGGAGCGAGTGCAATGATCTTGTATACAGGGAGGTATGGGTGCGTATTTACGCGCGAGCGGGGAGGTCGTGACCCCAGCCGGGGCCGATCCAGAATGCAGGAATCGGCCGGAGCCGGGGTCCATTGTGGCTTCGCACAGCGAGTCGCACCATGCAACGTGCATCGCGTGATGCTTGCGACGCAGACTCGGGAGGAAGATGAGCAGCGGTAGCGGTCGAGGCTTCTGGTTGCTGGCAAACCCTTCCCCGCATGGTGGTGCCGAGCTAGGCTGGGTCAGCAGCTTATGCGGCTGGAGGGGCTAGCAATATCTTCGGGGAAAGCTTGTAGCTTGCAGCGCCTCCGCGGCTTGTGATCCGAGATGAGCAATGCAACGCTTATCTTGGGTAGCTTTCCTTGGTGTTGTGACCTAGGGTTCCAGTTTGTAGGTTGTCTGTAAGATAGATGGACCGTACGCGCTCAAGAACACGCGTCTGCCGAGCAAGTAATCAGCACTTCAGGTCCTAAGCCCTAGTTAATTGTGCTGCACATTACTGTATGCGTCGAATGGCCATACTCGCTTCATGATTGCGAGGGCGGGGAATCGAGGAGGGCCACGCGGCCTATTCACGGGCGATCAGGCTGGGCCGTGGGCTACCCTGGCATTCCTTTCAGAGGTTTCAGAGTCTGTAAGCACCAAGATTCCGAGCAGGCCAAGGCGTAAGCCGCTTTCCTGGGGGTGAGGTGGTGGTACGACGCGAACGAGACTCTCGGTTAACGCGGCCTGGCCCCAGCTGGCCCCAAACTCGGAATCTCGCCCGGTCCGGTGCCTTCATTCCGCGTAACGACCGCTCGTCATTCGCACTCGCCATACCGTAGCTGGTCAGCGAGATCTTTGACTTCACGAACAGTGACTCCCAATGTTACCCCAAAGGCTGTCTCTCTGGCGAAGCCCCGAACGCAAAGACTGCACGCTCCAGCGAACACGCGGACCCAATGCCCAAACAAACTCAGTTCACATGGCAGCGCTCGGACCAAAACTCGAGATCGGTGAGGTCCCTGTCGCAAAGCAAAATTTGCAGTGTTAAGGGCGAAAGTATGCAAAGCACCTAAACCATCCAAACGCAAGACAGCAGTACACTATAGTTTACAAACTAGGGTGGGAGCGGGCGCAGAGCCTCGACACGCATCCAAACGCCACGCGCTCATTGACGCAGGTTGTACACCGTCTTGCCGTAGTACGCGCCAGTCACGGCGGAGGTGACGGTCAGCATGGCGGGGATTGGACCCTTGGAGAACCGAGGAAGCGAGGACAGCAGCAGAACCGCGGAGGCGCCTTGTGACATTAGGTTCGTCAGCCACGCGCACACAACAAACATGTGGGGCGTTGCTCACCGAGCGCCGTCTCGAGTCCGCCGGAACTGTGCTTGCGGATGCTGTTCCCACTGTACAAGTAGAGCGCGCCGACACTGCAAACGAACAGTTATGTGAGAGGGTTGCTTACGATAGGAGAGCATCGGATGCATACCCGACGCCTGCAACTAGCGAGGGGATAGAGCGCGTGCGGACGTAGCCCGTCACGCCCCCAACGATGCACAGCGTGCCCATAACGAATGCGGGGATGGCAGACTGTGGTCGCGGCGCGCGATGGACATCAGAGCGATGCCTCACGCCCCAACGGACAGCAACGCACCATGGCTTCAGCGGTTTACTTCTAGAGTGAGGAGGCGGGAGGGTGAGTAGGTGGTGGTATTTGTGGGAGACGTGTGAGAAGGCGTGCGAGGGCCTGGGACGCGTATGATCAAGCGGCGGCACGACGGTTGCCCCAGAATGCGGGGAAGGTCCGGCTGGCCTCGTGGCCCCGGCCCCGCGACCGGCCCGGGCTCACATGCGCGCTTCTGCTACGAGCGCCGAGCGCTCGCTGAATAACTCTGACCGTTCTAGTCCGCTCCAGTTCGCACCGACTCGGGTCGCAGTCATCGCGCTGACGATGGCGCACGTCTTGCCTGTCAAGAATGAGGAATACGGGACGCAGGAGTACTGGTGCGCACTGACGCGTCGGATCGGCCGTTGTTCGTCCCTTTGATCATCGGCGGGCGCTTTGGCAGGGACCAGAGGTACACGCAGTGAGTCGGCCTCGGCAGCTGCTGCTTGGCAGTTTCTCATCCAGGCCGCTGGCGCGCGAAGAGAGGAAGACGACGCAACGTTTGATTGGTTTAAGAAGTACGCGGACGTCGCGCCTCTCATCCGCGCAGCGCTGCCCGACAAAAATGCACGGATCCTCATGCTCGGATGCGGCAACTCGACATTGTCAGAAGATGTGCGTCTTTGTGTGGTTCCTGTGCGATGGTGGTCTATATATGCGCACAGATGTATGATGATGGGTACAATAATATAATCAACATCGACGTGCGTGGTGTACCTCATCAAAAGCATCTGCGTAACACCGGCGCGCCCTTCAGTACTCGGCTGTAGTGGTTGAGCGTATGCGCGCGAGGCATCAGGAAGCACGGCCAGAAATGGAGTGTACGTTCTCCCAACTGTGTGGTTGGCATTGAGGTGTAATCCTTGTCACAGGGCACGAAATGGACATTCGTGATCTTAAATTCGAGGACGGTAGTTTTGACGTCGCAGTTGACAAAGGTACTACATCGCGCGACCATTCATTAACCTTGCTCGAGATTCATGCGTGATCTGAGGTACAATGGACGCCATGATGACCGCGAAGGGCGATGTCTGGGTGCGTCTGTCTGAGGTGCTGCACAAGCATACACCTTCATATCCTCTCGGCCATCGCAGGATCCTCCAAAGCAAGTCATCGACGACTGCACAAAAGAGGTCGACGAGGTTCTCAGGTGCGCACGGCCTCCACTACTCTTGATTGCGACATTGACTACCCACATCGTGTCCGCAGGGTTCTGCGAAAGGGCAGCGGCGCCTTTCTTTACCTGACATTCGGCCAGCCACATTTCCGACGACGCTATCTGACACGCCCAGACACGACGCTCGAGATTCAGCAGATCGGGGACGCCTTCCATTACTACCTGTACATCCTGCGTAACTGAATAGAGTGGGGGTCGCGACGGCCGGATGAAGGCCGCAGCAGGCTAGACTAGAACAAAAACTTGACATTCTTGTAATAGTCCACGAGCGGGTTCTCGCCACTACGCAGGCGTGTGCTCGCGAGGTCCGCATACGTCTCCATGAACTCCGCATGCGTGAACACGCTCGACTTGCGCTCGCCGACGGGCAGCCCGCTCGCGCTCGCGACGCCGTCGAGCGGCACACGGCGGTTGCGTGGCTGGTACGACGAGAAGAAGCCCGCGCCGGCAGACAGCGACGACGCGGAGCTCGCGAGCGGGCTCGGCGCCGAGGGCACCGCGCGGTCGCCCGCGCGGGGCTGCGCCAGCACGTGCTCGTACATGTCGCGCAGGCGGCCAAAGTCCGTTGGGAAGAAGATGTCGAATAGTCCTGGGTGCACGAACAGCGTCGAGCATGCGACCGCCTTCCCACGCACGCGTGCCTGCACGACGGGCGCGTTCACGCCCGGGATTGTGTCTGGTAGTGCGCTGAAGTCCGAGAGGAGCAGTCGATGTCGCGGGAAATGGGCGCGTAACGTGCGCAGAAGGCTCAGAAGGCGGGTTGGGATGTACTCCGGCATCGATAGGTTCGGCGCGAAGGGGAGGCGGTTGTATATCGAACGCATCGAAGGATTTTTGAGGATGGTGGGTAGTGGTGGAGGGTGTCCGAGACGCCGGCGGAGGTTGATGAACGAGGAGATGAGCGGGTCGGTGACGAGTGTGTAGTAGATGCCATAGTCGCCTTTGGCGTCGACGGTGATGAGGGCCTGGTATGGTTCCAAGGTGCGGTAGTCGTAGCGGATCATATCATGCGCGAAGTTGTCCTGCGTGGCATGAGCACAGCAGAACGGGGAGAGGAAGGCCAGAAACGCACGATGACTTCCATGGCAAGGAAGAAACAAGGCGCTGGCTCGCGTTTGTTCCAGTGAAAGATACTTTGGTGGGTGACGTTGACGCATGAGTGCCGTGGCACGAGCAGTTTCCGCTGCATCTTTGCGAGCCGGCCGCTGATCTCCACAATATTGTAGTGAGTGCGTTCATAGACCTCCGGGTACTCGTCGCGAATAAAGTCGAGGATGTCCATGGCCAGTGTGCCGTTCCCCGCACCAATTTCGTATATGGTGAGGTCCTCATAGGGAAAGTACTTCAAGAGGTACTCCGACACAATGCATTGCGCAATGGCCTGCCCGTAGTATGGCTGGGGCGGACGTCACCTTCTGCACCACGCACGCGAATAGGGCACGCACCTTGAATAATTCGGTTGGCGTATGCCAGATCTGCCTGCCCGGCCCTTCCTCCTCGGCACCGTACGCAGAGTACCGCTTCGCCACCTCGTTCTGGAACTCCACCGAGTCGCGCATGGCGCGAAAGTCGATGGGGTCGCCCGCGGACGTGAATATCGTCGCCTGCTGCGGGAAGTAGCCATAGTGCGGGTTGTAGAGCGAGTCCTCGATGAAGTCGCGCACGAGCATCTTTACGCGCGTCGGCGGCTTCGTGTGCCGCTCGAGGTCGTTTGCGGTGACGCGCGCGTAGGATGTGTGTTCCGGGTCCGGCGCCTCATCGAAGAATATCTCGGGGTTGTAGTTGATGCGGTCCTTGGGATTCTTTGCGGCACGTAGCGCGGTGGTAGTGGAAGTGAACGGGCGGATGAGTTGAGGAAGCGCAGGAGTGGTCGAGCGGGGGCGTCGTGCGAGGGCTCGGGCGATGGGTGTGCCCAGGTGGCGCATGAGCCGCGCGCAGTGGTCTTGTTAGGTGGAGGGCGCACGCGGCGGGGAAATGGCGACGGCGTCGTGGTTGGAGTCGCGTTGAAGAGGTCGGAGGAGGTCACAGACACAAGGGAGGGCTTTGACGCGAACCAGGTCGGAGTCCGTGAATCACGTCCACTGCGTACATAAGCGCGCGCCAAATTCAGGCTCGAAATTCTGACCTGCACCACCAACTGCAGCCGTCTCGGACGCCATCTGCACATCGCACCCGACATGGAGGTGGCCAAACGCTACGTTCGTACTTGGGTCGCCTCTCCACAAGATCGGGAAATAGAGGACACTGCATCAGGTAAACCGTTCGTGCTCACGGGGAAGACCTTATCCTGAGATCAGTCTGAGTCTGCAGGTATCGCCAATGGCGAACTCAAACTCGTTCACGTCGTGAAGGCACTAGGAGAGTACCTGACTTCCGAGGAGGATAATCTTAGGAATAAAGGTGTGTGTCATACGCCTTTTGCGCCCGCCGTGCTAACGTGACTCCTGCAGGCGTCGAGTTTCTGGCATCTGTAGTGGGTAAATGCCCCCCGGACAAATTCAACCACCAGTCAGGTGAGTACCATGCTATCCTGTCCGAAAGCTCATGAAGTCGTTTCGCCATGCAGCCAAGGTCCTGGTGGCGTTCTTTACGTCCAAGTTAGAAGATACTGAAACCATAATTCCTGCCCTGAAAGGGATTCTCGCCCTCACCCACGTCTCCTCCCTGATCCCAGATGATATAGTAGACATCTGTGTAGCGTGCGCCTTTTCTCCGCTCACGGTTACAGCGATGCCGATGCAAGTGCAGGATATTCGCTCATGTGAAGATGCAGGCATTGGTTCAAGTGCAACGCTACACGGTCTTTTCCATCTTCGATTCGTTAATTGCATTACATCGAAATGGTGAGCGAGCTACTTGGTTGTCCCTTCTTTCGTATGCTCATTTTTCGGTAGCACTGAAGAGCATGGGGGATCGGTTCCTCTCTGGTTACATTGCCTTGGTAGACGGAGAGAAAGACCCTCGAAATCTCATGCTCGCATTCGCTATCGCCAGAGTTCTTGCTGTAGAGTTTGACATTTCTGCAAAATTTGAGGTGAGTTTTAGTCTTTCGTCCTGTCTCATGATCAACCCCCGACGCCTCCTCCAGGATCTGTTCAACGTTACGTTTTGCTATTTTCCAATTACATTCCGGCCTCCTCCAGGAGACCCTTATGGCATCACAGCGGATGACCTGAAGAAGGCCCTCCGGTAGGAATCCGTCTATATGCGCGGTACCTCCCACGGACTCATAACGCCCCTAGGTCATCTCTGAGCGGCAGCCCGTTATTCGGCAACCTTGCAATCCCACTCTTCCTTGACAAGATCAACGCTGGATCACCTGCGACGAAGGTACGTCTTTACCTGCGACAGCATTATGCCGGGCTCACCTGGGGAAGCGTGACACCCTTCAAACACTCTCTGTTTGTCTCCCAGTATATGGCTCTGGAATTGCGCGTAATTCGGCGCGTAAACTCTGGAGCTCCCTCAAGCTCGAGATCTTCCAGCCAACGGACCCCGAGACTGAGCAGGAAGCGCTGAATACGACGCAAGTTCTCATCAAGACAATTTATCAGGATAATACTGTAGATGCCGAAATCGACGGTCTTGCGAAAGATGCTTGCGAAGAGTGCATACAGATCCTGAAAGAGCCGGAGAAGAGCCAGGCGAAGCCCGCCATCAAGGTCTTGTGTGCGTTCATGTCGACAACGCGTCAGTATGCCCTTTCTCCAACTGTATTTCGTTTCTTACTAGAGCTCCCATAGCGTCTGTATCGCGTTACACGGTGTCTCATGTTGTTCCTCACCTCATCGAGCTCTTTGTCAATCCGGATGAACTTCCCAACAGAGGCCCGGTGCTTACACTTCTCTCCTCTGTGATCGCTGCTGCACGCGATTCCACATCCAAAGCCGCCGATACGGAGATCTTCCTCCTGCCCTTCAAGGACGAGGTGCTCGGAATCTTGATCACTGGGTTGACTGCCCGCTCCTCATCACTCTCTGCGATAGAAGGCTTAGGAGGCGTAATAACAACACCCGGCCTTCTGGACGACGAAGAAGTTGGATTTGTGGTGCAGAAGGTGAACGAAGTCATCTCAGGCCAAAACGAGGAGCTCGCTGGTGCAAGGTAAACACTATCTCTGCATTTCATAGTCTTCTGCGTGCTCACAGAATTATAGCGAAGCGGCTCTCGACCTACTCAAAACCATTTCCACCAAAACACCATCTCATATCGCACAAATCACCCTCCCGCTTCTCTTCTCCGTACTCCCAGATCAAGCGCCCGCACGAGACGACGCCACCTCACGAGAGCGCTACCTTGCGGCCCTTGCAGCGCTCGCGCATCTCTGCGAGCATCCGGATCTCTTCGAGACGCTCGTTGTGCGTCTCTCCGTGCGTCTTAGCCTGCTGCGTCCGCCAGCGGCGGACCCCGAGCCTACTGCAGCATACGCGCATGCTCTGCTGTCAACACTCGCAGGCGTGCTCGCGCGCAAGGTCGCGCGTGGGGATACGGACGTGCAGAAATACATCGAGCGCCTGGTACCGCGGCTGTTCAACCTCACGGCGCATGCTGTTCTTGCGCCTGCTGACGGCGAGGGCGTGCCGGCGGACCCACGCATCATCGGAGTCGCTGCGCGTTTAGTGAACCTCGTCGTGCAGTCGTTACCTGCTTCGTGAGTCTATACCTACGTCCGATGGGAAGGGAAGAGGCTGACAGGAGTCATGCAGGAAGCAGGAGCCTTTCGCTTCGACGCTCTTCGCAGCGTATATGAAAGGAGAGATCGGCGTGCTTGCTGTAGGTGACCTGAAACTACCCGCCGACACGAACTTCGCACCTTTCGAGGTAGATACATGATCTCGTTCATTCCCAGCGCGGTCTGATTCTTTCGCCAGCCCACTGCATCCGAGGGTCAGGCTAACCTCGTGGTATTGTTCTCGGAAGCCGTAGTTGCACTACATCCAGAGGTGCGTGCTTTCTTCTTACGATCGTTCTGGCTTCTAATCTTGAGATAGGTCAAGGTGCCGGTAGATGATCTGGGCCAGTTCCTCATACATCTGTTGAACTGGAGCATACGCCATGCCCATACCGACGCGCAGCGGGAGTGTGCATGGCATGTCGTAGCCGCCGTTGTGAATAAACGCGCACCTGGTGAGGGCTTCATAGCAAACTTGAGTAAGATAAGCTTCTAATGTTCTGTGGAAGATCTTGATAGCTTCCTGGCACCCATTTATCAGAGATTCTGGCTTGATCAGATCGCCACAGCTCACGACCACGCCGCGCGGCGACATGCAATCTCAGCGTGGGCATGGGTGCGCGCTCTTCAGCCTCTGCATGCGACCCCTCACTCACTTGCCCCAGATCTCGAGAGCGCTCCTGGTCAGGGGCCACCGAGAGTCTCTGACGTTCGTCAACCGGCTCTTCGAGATCTTCAACGACGCAGAGGTCGGCTGGGACGCTGCCCGTGCTATTGGCCAGATTGGCGCGGCGGACAAGGTGCTGACGAAGCCCAACCACGCCGTCATCAAGGTATGCACATCGTTTGCTCGTCGCCGATGTCAGCTAAGTCATCTTCCCCCAGATCCTACATGCCCAGAAGTATGCGAACAACGTCCTCCCGAAGATCATAGATGGCGCCCAAGATCCCGGCGGTCAGCCACCCCTCCGCGATGCCCTAGTTTGTTCTGACATCCGCCGCAGTGCCCCAGCGGCAGACCGCCTACCTCGTCGCGCTGGCTGCGCTCATCAAAGCGATCCCGAAGCAAGCGTACGCGCACGAGCTGCCGACGCTCATGCCCCTGCTGCTGCGCGGGCTCTCCTTGCCGGACCCCGCGCTCCGTGCGGGCGTCATCGACACCTTGCTCGCTGCCGCTCAAGCGGACGTCGACGCGGGTGCAAAGACGGTCAAGGATGGCAACGTCGTCGCAGAACACGCGGCGAGCCTCACGGGCGTGATGCTGCGCAACAGTGCTGCGGCCGAGATGCCCGACATTGTGCGTAGCCGCCCCTGAACAACAATTTCCCGGTTGCTGACGTGGCGGTGAGCAGAGGGTGCGCGTCAGCGCGCTGAAGTACCTCGCGGTGCTCCCGAAGATCGTGCGGTATGATGTGCTGCATCCGCAGAAGGCGACGGTACTGCGCGAGCTCACGAAGGCGCTGGACGACCCAAAGCGTGCGGTGCGCAAGGAGGCTGTCGACGCACGGTACGTGCCCTTGCATCCGTCCTCATTAACCCACTTACACTCTAGTTTCGCAGCACAAGCTGGTTCACGTACTCCGGCTGATGCCTTGATTAATGCGAAGAACAAGCAGGAAAACCGTGCTGTGCGTTGCGTGAAGTGCATTGAATGCGCTGTATTGATCCGCGCCGTACACCGCGGCGGACGGATGTATGTAAACCAAATCCACAACCGTATCCTTCCTTCCTGGGCGCAGTCAGCTAGAGTATATGTACGCTACAGGTATACATGTATCGAAAAAAAGGGAATCTTGTACCATGCAGGGAATGCCAGATCGAGCAGATCGAAGGTATGCTATAGTAGCCAGACCATCTAAAACACAACAAAGTCGTGGTGCGAAGGAACGAAGGAGACAGACGACGGGGAATCCTGAGAGTCCTCTATGACGCTGCCATAATCGCCTGTGTCTTGGTGTTCGCCTCTGACAGCACGCGCTCGAACTCGCGCAGGTGCTCCGCGACGACCGCGCGCCCATCGACGCGCCGCGCGCCAGCCGCGCCTCCCGCCTCCCACCGCTCGATCCGCACCCGGCTGCGCTCCGCGCTGTCCCAATCCGTGCGCCACCCGCCGAGCTTGTTCTTCAGCGCCCGGATCTTGCGCCCCGCCTCCGTCGTCGCTGCGCCGTTTACTTGCGCGTGCTCCGAGATGGCCGTTAGGCTCGCCGCGAGCGACGCTGTGTGTGTGCGTAAGTGCGCGAGCTGCGGCACCGCTGCGGCAGGCGTCGCGGGGCCCACCGGGGCTGGCGGCGGCGGCACGGCGAACGCGTCCTTCAGTGGCGAGCCCGCGTCCGGGTCCGCGTCGGATTCGTCGCCGTCGGGCCCGTGCGCCGCGTCGGGGTCGACTTCCCAGTCGCCCAAGAACGACGCTTCCTCCGTGACGGCCTCGAGTGTGCGCCGCTCGTGCGATGTCGCGGGTGCGTGCGCAGACGCAGGCGCGGGTATGTCGACGAGCAGACCAAAGTCGTCCAGCGCGTCCAGTGCCGCGAGTGCATCTGTGCCGCCGACTTCGCCCGCGATCCGCTGGAACTCCCGCTCGCAGCGCAGCAGCTCCCGCACCTGCTCCTCGCGGTCCCGCGCCGTCTCGTTCAGCCGGCTGATAATTCCCGCCGCGAGGCCCTCCAGCGCGGCGGCTGACGCGCCGTCCGCGTCGAGCCGCTGGAGGTGCGCGAGGAACTTGTCTGTCGACTCGAGGTTCTGCGACAGGAGCGCCATCGCGTCGGGCTCGGGATGCGCGCGTGAGCGCGCGCGGGTGCGTGGGGGTGTGGAGAAGGATGGGTCGAGGTCGTCGTCGGTCATGCCGGGGGTGGTGGAGCCTGATGGTCCGTCGGGTTCCATGGTCGGGTCCAGATTGTCTGTGACTGCGAATGTGGGGACGCCGTCCTCTGGAGGCATACCGTCGATACCCTCCGCCCCTTCATCATACTCGATGCCAAACTCCTCCGCTAGCAATTTCGAGCCCGCCGTTGGCTCTGGCAGGAGTGCCACCGCGAGTTCATGGGCGAGGGATGAGGTTCCGCCTCGGAGCGAGGCGTTGGACCTGTTGCGAGTGAGTGTCTGCTTGGATGGCGATTTCCTCGGAGATGACGACGATGGTGAGAGAAAGCGAGAGTCCTCTTCGTAAAGATCGTGTGACATTGTGTGTGGATGACAGTGAGTGGCGATACAGCTGGCGGCGTTGGAGGTCGCCGGGAGATGAGGAGAGAACGGCTAGTGAGGGTGTCTTTCAGTACTGTACTGACGGAGTCAAAGCTCGGATTGGGAGACACGAGTGCACGTGGCAGCCGCAGACGACCCTTGCCGACTCGGGCGTCGTCTGGCGCAGTCTCCACCGCAACGCAACCGCGGCAGCCTCCAGGTCAATTCAAAACACGAAAATCCAAAACATGTAAATCTGTCGGGCCGAACCGAGCATCACCAAACCGAGATTCGCCAGTCAGCTCCGGGGAACACTTGAACAAGGGTCTCGAGGTCGTACAAACCTTGAATATGGTTACCCCCGCTTCTCGGTGCCACCAAAGTGCAGGCAATTTCAAGAAAACAAAGTGATCTGCACCTGCCGTCGTGTTCGCGTCATGGGCGTCTTCAAGACGATGAGCATGTTCGAGCCAGCCGCGCGCTCCTGCACCCCTTCCCTCTCACCCGCCACTATGCCTCACTCAAGCTCCCCAGTCCGACTTCCGGCCGCAATACAATACTTCTATGTAGTTCTTGGCGAGCCCTCCGAACGCCTGTTACATCACACCGCGCCCTTCTAGACTGTTAGGGCACCTGCCGCCTGTATGCTGACGGCACCGCCCACATAGCACAGCACCCAAAAACCTCAAGTCGAGGTATGTGGCCTGGGCACAGACGGAAGTTAGTGACGCTGTGAATTTACATCTCCAAAGACGCCTCTTCCGCGCCTAGCGGGGGTGCCGGCTTTTACGCTTCTTGTCGTCGGACGGGGCGGCGATGTAGGAAGCACGGCGTGCTCCATTCCTGGGCTCCGCTTCAGTGGGTAATCTGCGCTCTCAAGTTGCCAGGACGTGGCGGTGACGAGCTTCCTGCGGATGAGGATAGACAACTATGCTTGCCCTCTCCCGTGCTATGCAGGTCTTTCTGACGTGCGATCAGCACGACAGGCCGTTGATTCTCCCATATCACAGCACAGGCAGACACCTTCCGAATTATCGTCGGCGAGCGCGTTGGTGGTTATCGGGCATGAGCTGCACGTCACCTGTGCGTTCATTCCTCTTCCCAGACTTCTACAAATCCACCAGGTGCAACAGGCGGCGGCTGCGGTCTCTGCGGAACCACTTCCCCATCCCGTGGAGAAAACTGCTGCTCGGTTTCTTCGGCATGCTGTTGTACAACATCTGCGCGATCGGCGTGATTGCCATCACGTCCGGGACGCACCTGGGCTGCGGCACGCGGAGCTCCTTGACGGTCAAGGAGTGGGTTCCGGACAAGGTGCGTTTCCGCGCTCTGGTGGGTGGTGGTGCTATGGCTGAATGGTCGCAGGCTACAGCTCGAGGCGCCTTATTCTGTTAAGCTACAGATGGTAGAGTATGTAGAATGGCTCAGCTAGTGGCGCTGACAATGGAACATGGACAACGCACCATGCGCATCGTGAACGAAAGGAGCCTCGGCGTGGTCACATGGGCCCTGTCGCTCGCCCGAGGACCTCACCATTGTTGGAATCATGATCGTCGGACAGTGATAAGATAAGGATATCGGACATAGATCAGTCGTGGCGTACACTCTTTTGTTCCTTACCGTTTGACACACGACTGTGTAAACAAATGGAATCATCCCTCCTTACTTCGACGGGCAACACCATCTGGTCTTGAGCCACGGAAACCTCACAACCATGACCCCCGCAGCCATCGTCAACCCGGCGCATGGCAACCAACTGACTTTAGCAGTATCAATTGTCCCAGTTCTGCCATAATTTTAGTTTTGTGGCGGTATAGAATTGATAAGCACGCAAGGTCGAAAGTACGTGGCCTCGAAACGCAGAAAACATACAGTCCGTCCTCGAAATGGGGGTCGGAGGGTGAGGGAGTGGGCACACAAGATTTCGAGTAGACAAATCACTCGTATAGTACATGATAGTAAGGCTTCCAATCTTCAGTGGTACTCGGGGCTCCTCCCGGCCGGCGGTTAGGATTCGCCACCACTACTGTTACTTGGTCGTTGAATGTTGAACGTTGAATGGCTAAGCATACGATTAGCGCCACCAAAACATACACAGCAAGGTGGCTCTTACCTCATTACACCGCCTCATCAACCAGGATCTGAACCGGTAACCCGTGTCAGACACTGCGCCGTGAATCAATGTCGCGTCAAGGTTGAAAGCAAAGCTGCGATTGCAGTGTGGCCATTGTATAAAGCCACCTGTAATGCAGTACCGTGCTCGCCACCCGGGGCGTTCACATCCGCACCGTAATTTAACAAAAGGTGAACGGTAATCAGGTATCCGAGGGACGATGCGATGTAGAGGGCAGTTCCGTTGGGGCCAGCGGGAGCATTCGGATCGGCGCGATACTTGAGCAGTAGCTGGATGATGTCGGTGTCCCACCTGGAACATGCAACCTGCAGCACGGTTCCATCGGGGCCAGCGGGAGGATTCGGTTCGGCGCCATACTCGAGCAGCAACACAACGATTTCGACGAACGCTTTGGAACACGCGACCCGCAGTGCAGTCCCGTTGGGCCCAGCGGGAGCATTTAGGTCGGCACCATGGTTGAGTAATAGCTGAACGATGTCGAGGTGCCCATGAGAACATGCAACCTGCAGCGCAGTTCCTTGAGGGCCAGCAGGAGTATTGGGGTCGGCGCCATGGTTGAGTAATAGCTGAACGATGTCGAGTTGCCCTCTGAAACACGCTGTTCTTTCAGGGCCAGCAGGAGCATTTGGGTCGGCACCATGGTTGAGTAATAGCTGAACAATGTCGATTTGCCCTCTGAAACACGCGGTTTGCAGCGCGGTCCCCCTAGGGCCAGCAGGAGCATTGGGGTCGGCACCATGGTTAAGTAATAGCTGAACGATGTCGGATTGCCCTCTGAAACACGCAATTTGCAGCGCGGTTCCCTCAGGGCCAGCGGGAGTATTGGGATCGGCACTATGCTCCAGCAACAGCTGAACGATGTCAATGTCCTCTTCGGAACACATGGCCTGCAGCGCGGTTCCGTTAGGGCCAGCAGAAGCATCTGGATCGGCACCGCGGTCGAGCAACAGCCGAACGGTGTTGGTGTGTCCTTCGAAACACGCGATTTGCAGCGCGGTTCCGTCAGGGCCAGCAGAAGCATCTGGGTCAGCGCCGCGGTCGAGAAACAGCCGAACGATGTCGGTGTGCCCTCTGAAACACGCGACTTGCAGCGCGGTTCCACCAGAGCCGGCGGGAACATTTGGATTGGCACCATGGCCGAGCAGGTATCGCACTGTGTCGATATGACCATGGCGTGACGCCACATTGAGGGGTGTTCCATAGTAACCACCCTCTCTGTCAACGTCGGGGGCCGGAGGCGATGCTGCTATATGCTCTACGACGAGCTGAAGGTCGTGGAGTGCCGCGAGGTATAAGGTGGTGCCTTCCAAGTGCGACGCGGAACCCCAGTAATTGAGCTCATCGTGAAAAAAAGGCTGCAGTGAAAGCCAAGCTACACAGTGGGGATAGACGGGATCAAGCACCCTGATTGCTGAATCCATCACCGAGAGTGCCACGTCCTCGAATCGGGCATGTTCATACCAGGAAGTGGCGGCGTAATGAAGAAGAGGAAGGGCTTTTGAGAGGGCGCCTCTGTCGGAAGTGTCGTCGACTTGAAGCAACGTGGTGAGGCAGATCTGGGCGAGGAGTATGTGGGAAGGATTTGGAAGGACGTGAAAGCGGGAAAGTCTTGCCGCAGAGTTCGCAATGATTGTCGAAGTCAAGAATTCTTGCACGGAGAAGTGTGCAAACCGCACTTCACTTCCACGCCAGCGCGTTTTCACGATGGAAAGAAAGCTTCCAGGACAAAAGGACAACAACGCCTGCTGTGTGTCTTCTGCACGCCAGTCGGAGTGATATGTGGGGGTGTCTCCTTCGAAATCGAACACCAGAATCTCCGCGAGCTCTTCAACAGAGAGTGGACGGTGTGAGAACGTTACGCATTGGAAGATGCGATGCGCCATATCCCAGCTTCCCTCGGGGATGCGCTGAAGTGTCGATTCGTATGTTCCGTACAGCGTCCTCGGAAGATTCTCGAGCGTGCGGCGGATGGTCGCTGGGTGAAGATCGCACAACTCGTTGAGCTGGCAGTACACATATCGGAACCTACGTCAACGAAACATCAGGACCGCTCATTGTTGGACTCAGGGTTCAACTCACATCCCGTGAGCATTCCTTTTCAGCGTATCAATGACCAGATCCTTGATCGTCTTACTCCACTTGCACATCTTCGGATGCGATTCAACGGATGATTCGACGTAGTTAACAATAGCGTATTCTTGCCCAATTTCCTCTTCGAGCGAAATGCGGAATGATGCTGGACGTTCGAGGACTTCTTTGATGTCGCCTTCAGGACGACTAGTGATGCAGATATGAACGTCCGGAAAGCGAGAGTCGATGACGTCCTTCAAAAAACTGAGGATCTCGCCACGTGGCGATGGCAGCCCGGAGCTGGGACATTCGTCGAGCGCGTCCACAAAGATATACTTTGCAGCTTCATTGGGGAGCGCCAGCATTGCCTTGAGGCATCGTCCGAGAGCGTCGGTGCTGGGTGGATGGTCCTTATTCTCTGAATGGAAACGGGAAAAGATCGCCGAGTACGAGTCCGACTGTTTGCAGAGTTGTACCAGGACAGAGCGAAGAATCCCATCTAGACTCTGTTTTGCAGAATCGTTGAAATCGCAGTAGAAGTAGGCTACAGTTCCGAGTCCCGTGCGGCGCAGATGGTGCACGCAGTGATCGATCATCGCCGAACTGGTTCCTAGATGGTCAGTAGAGTCAGGTGTACAAATATGTAACAAGCGCACCACAGAACGCTCTTCCCGGATCCCGCTGCGAGCATGACAGACGATGAGAAACGATGCCGTGTGTGAAAGACGACGAGGCATACGTTTTCCGTGCAGCCACAGGAAGGATCCGTCTGATGCCGTCCATTCTCCAAAAGCATTTCCGTGAATGAACCAGTCTACTGAGCCTTCGTGACACTGCTTGCGCTTCGCAGCGTGGTTCGAAGATGGGTCGGGTGGGGAGAGCCATTTCGTGCACTCCTGATAGAGGCAGCCACCTGCTCGGCCAAGCTTCAGATATGCGGCCAACATTAATCGAAATATGGGAACGAACGCTTCATCTTGTTTACGTCGCCCACGATCTGCTGGATCGAAGCTACATAGCCCATGGCGTAAGCTTCGTCGACAAGGGAAGATGGGAGAAGCCATTCTTCATACCCAGAGCGTCTTCCAATGTAGCTGTCGAAGCTTCCGCGTCTGGAAACACGTGAGATGTATTTAAGGCACGATAGGTGGGCGTCGCTCACTGGTCATGATGCCCTTCAAGTTCTCGAGCAGTGTATGGACGATCAGAAGGATATGTGTAGTCGACATCCGACTCTCTTCCACAGTGAGTCTGTCCAGCCGCTTCACGACCTCTTCGATCTTCTTCGATCCCAGTAGTTTCTTCCCGAACGCCCCTATGTCGCCGGGGTCAATGGTGCGATGCACCTCAGTCGACTATCACTTACTAAGTCGACCCTGCTTTATCTCCTTCGTTGCAAGTCCGAGAATTTCGAGTAGCCCAATCATCATTTTCACGATGATTTCGGTCATCAGAGGGGTTTGCTCCACAAGCGCGTAGATCTTGACGCGTTCGAGAAAGCGAGACATTGTGTCAAAGAGATCGACGAGAGAGTCATAGCTCTCTGAAACACCCTTGGATGCCTGCATTCTGGTTGTCACGGAGGTCTTCGGAGGACACGGCATTCAAAGACCCACCCTGAGAAGGAGACCAACTCCTGCACAGACAATCTTCGCAGGCTGAAATACCTAGCGAATCCACATTTAGACATATGTATTGGAGGGAATAGATGCACAACGTACTTCGCCGAGAGTATTGCCGAGACCGTCATTGAGAACCAAGATGGTATCCACCAGGGGTGAGAGCCTCGTCATCATTTGCGTCGCCCGATCGCCCTTCCGGTGCTCGCCAAACGCGCGCGCTTGCTCGTTGACTGCGTTGATGACAGATTCGACAGACTTGCAAGTCCGAAGTTTATCATACAGTGAATGGGATGCCAGGTCCGTGCCGGTATTCTCGTGGTATTCCTTCAAGGCAGCCTCAAAGAGTGACCTGAAGCGTGACGAGTCGGGCGGGGAGATCACGTTTGGTGTAGAAGTCATTCCGATGAGTGAGAGAAAGCTGCGTGGTTGTATGTGAGGGAGTTCCTGTAGCTCACGAACGACGACGACTAAGGATGCTGAAGACACGCGACTTGTGCAAGGCAGATGCGACACAGCGTCCTTTCCTATTGCGGGAAAGCCAGACACGGGTGCGACGCAATGAAGACGGCGCAGCGCCTGAGGCGGTGGCATGGGCCGCGAATATGAACATTCGAACGTTGACATTGAGCGCTTGAGCCTGTTAATGCGACTGCCAGTGTGAGCCGGAGAGCACCGCTTGTCACCGCCCGTGGGTCTGGCTTGCACAGGAGCTAGGACGTGGTCGCTGAAGATGAATTGGAGAAACAAGGTGTTGACAATAACATTATCGACATGGCGCGGCCGTGGCTGGCATGGCCAGCGATGTCCCCAGAGAGAGGAGCACGGCGGTGTAGCGCATGCATGTCTCTGCGGAGAACGAAACCAGATTGAGGACCCTGAAATTGGGACCCCAAACAGAAGCGTGCGGAGCCTGCCGGGGCGTGGAAGGGCGCGGACTGCCACTGACTAGGACTACTACTTATGCAGGCGTACCGCACGACGTCACGCCTGAGCCCCGGCGCCTTGTTCCTGCCGCGGAGCTGCCCACCCTGATGCAATCGTACCGTCGAGCTGCTCGTCGAGCATCACACCAGCGTACTGTACGGTGCATCCATGCACATCCAAGCCACCGCGGGAAGGAACGAGGTCGACATCAGGCCTCCAGGGGTTACCTCGACGAGTTCGCGAGTCGCTCGGACTAAAAGATACGGCTCCCGAGTTCGCTGTCATGCAGGCCAACAGCGGCGAGGACGACCACAACGACCCGAGTGCGTCGGGGGAAAATCGACATCTCATACGTGAAGGCGGCTTCCCTCCTGACGCCGAGGATGTGCTTCAGCATGGGAAACCCGCCGCTTCTTGGGATGAACGGGAACACGCCGACGAGCCATGCTTCGATTAGCTCGACTTCATCCTCTCGCAGCGCGTCGTCCCCTGGCCGACCACATCACACGGAGACAACGAACTGACAATGCCGCCGGACTACACGCAGAGCATGTGCGAGCTCTTCATGCAGCTCGGCGCACAGGACATATCCGTGTTCTTTTCAAGAGGCGACTCGGGCGGTAGCAGCGGCTCCTCCACGACGAATGACGGAACGAACCGCAAGCAGGCCATCCTAAACCCCCCAGCCTCTCGTGCGCCCCCCGTGTTGTTCTGCCGCGTATTTGCCACTGACTTATCCTTGGCGCGCACAGGCCCGTTCGTGACGGCCCTCGGTACGGCTTGGTGGCACGATGCGCGTCAACCCCGGAGTCGCAGCGAGTCTGAGCGGCAGCTGCTTCTCGAGCTTCTTCGCGCGCCCGAGGTACCAGAATACGGCTATAACAGCCTTCATGAGGACGAGCGTGAGCAGGAGACGTGGGTTATTCAAGTACGTATCGTCTTCCTATGCACCCCTGCGGCTCGAAGGTTGACATGAACAAGTGCGTCTGCGCAGCATGGTGGACCCCGGGTCTCCTAACACTGCCGCGCGGGAGAACTTTTGGATTGCTGCGTCGACGGCACGAGTGGGGCATCATCCATGCGCTCCTCCCTCCCTCCTGCACCCACCCCGCACAGTCGATCGGTCGCATGCATGCGCGTGGCAGACGGCGTTGGGGATGCTCTCGCTGCCGAACGACTTCCCCACCACGCAGAGCAAGCCTCCGCTCGGCATCCTCAACCCGCTGCTGTACAGCATCGGCACGGCGAGCCTGAGCGACAGCACGTCCGGGACGAGCCGGAGCTGTGACATGCAGGGCCTCTCCATGGTCAAGGGATCGGACCCGGTGCGTGTTCCTACGCTGATGGGTGGTGGTACGGGCGCTGACGCATGGATAGATTGCAGGTTACAGGGCTTGGGACACCTGATTCCGGCAGGTTCCAGGCGATTTCTGGGTAGATGGGGGCTTCAATGTTAAGCGGCCACTCGCGCGCGGCGCCATTGTCTTTCCGTACGATGCAGTGTATATTACAGGCGTTGATAGCGTGGACGTTGTCGTGCGCGACGAGGAGAGGCATGTGCTTTGCAGCGTACGCGACACCAGAAGGTGCCAGCAGTGCTCAGGCTGCGCATGCATGAACTTGGACTCGGATATGGTATCGGCGCTACCAAAGTGCAAGCATCATCCTCCGGGAAAGCAGAGTTCGGATCTGCACCTGTCTCGGGCATTCGCGTTATGAGCGTCTTCAAGACGATGAGCATGCCAGCCACAGTGAGTCTGTCACAGCCACGTCGTTCTGAGTCCGGCATGGCAGGGCGCGGCCGCCGTGTCCCTTTCCTCCCTCCCGGCCGCCACCGCCCACCACCGTACCTGAGCCACTCAGGTTCCTCAGTCCGACTCCCACTCGTAACACATCCCTTCTATGCATTCTCGGCGAGCCCACTGCAACACCTGGTCTTACCACACACCGCGCCTTTCCGGACCGTTAGTATGCCTGCCGCCCGCGTGTTGGCAAAGGTTGACAACACCGCCCACGTAGCACGGCCTCATGTTGAAGTACGTGGTTCATACTTAGATGCTGAGTCCGCGGCGCTGTGAGCTTGCATCTCAGAGGACCCCTCGCGTACCCAGTCACGGCGATGGCGACTTCTACGCTCCTGAGTCCTTATCGTCGCATGTAACCTGCGCCCTCGGGTCATCAGGATGCGGCGGAGACGAGCTTCCCCGGATGAGGATGGACAAGGATCCCGGGCCATTCAAGTACGCCTGCCCTTTCGCGTGCTCCGCAATTTTTCCGACTCATGAGTAGCACGACAAGCCGTTAGTTCTCTGATATCGCAGCGCAGGCGGATGACCTCCGAGTGGTCGTTGGCGAGCGTGTTTCCGATGTCGACGGCACGAGCTGCGCGTCACCCGTGCGTTCACTCCTCCTCTTCCTACACTTCTACTAATGCACGAGGTGCGACAGGCGGCGGCTGCGGTCTCCGCGGAACGACTTCCCCATTGCGCGGAGTAAGGTGCTGCTCGGTTTCCTTAGCACGCTGTTGTACAGCACCGGCGTGACAAACTTGATTGCCATCACGTCCGGGGCGGACCTGGGCTGCGACACGCGGAGCTTCCCGATGGTCAAGGAATGGGACAAGGTGCGTCTTCCTGCCGTGTTTGGTAGTGATGCGGGGACTGAATGGTCGTAGGTCACGATGCTCGAGGCACCTCATCTCGGTAAGCTACAGGTGGTTGAGTATGTAGATTGGCTCGGCAAGTAGCGCTGATAATGGAACATGAACGTTGAACGTTTGAGCAATGAACGCGCAGCTGACGCACCGTGCAATCATGAACGAAAGGAACCTTGACGCCGTCACAAAACTGTCACTCGCACCGCGTCTCGCTATGACCCTCGCCGCCATTGTCAACCCACGCATAGCGATCACCTGACTTCGACGGTATCGATTGTCCCAGCCCTGCTATAATCCCGGCTCTGCGTCTGCATAGAACCGACAGGGACGTCAAAGGTATGTGTCTCGAAACACAGAAACATATACAGTCAGTCCTCGGGATCGGGGGTGGGAGGGGTGGGCACAGAATTTCGAGTATACAGGCGCTCAGGCGCTCAATAGTAAGAATAGGCTTCAAATATCCCAGACACCTCCCCGGCCGGCGGCTGGGATTTGCCACCACTACTGTTACTTGGTCCTTGAACGTTGAACGGCTAAGCATATGATCAGTACCACGAAAACACACGCGACAAGATAGCTCTTGCCTCAATTCACCGAACAGCAATCAGCATCGGACAACGCGCTGTGAATCGATTCTGCGTGAGGGTTGAAAGAAGAGCCGCGATTTCAATGTGGCCTCTGCGTCAAGCCACCTGCAGCGCAGTACCGTGCTTGCCACCCGGGGCGTCCCTGTCCGCACCACAATGTAACAGGAGGTGTACAATATCTAGGTATCCGTGGGATGATGCGACGTAGAGGGCGGTTCCGTCGGGGCTAGCGGGAGCATTTGGGTCGGCGCCATGGTTGAGTAATGACTGAACGATGCCAATGCGGTCCTCGTAACACGCGACCTGCAGTGCGGTTCCGTTGGGGCCAGCAGGAGCATTTGGGTCGGCGCCATGGTTGAGTAGTAGCTGAGCGATGTCGACGCGCCTTGCGAAGCACGCGGCTTGCAGCGCGGTTCCGTTGGGGCCAGCAGGAGCGTGGGGGTCAGTGCCATGGTTGAGTAGTAGCTGAACGACGTCGACGCGCCCTGCAGAACACGCGACTTGCAGCGCGGTTCCGTTGGGGCCAGCAGGAGCATCTGGGTCGGCGCCGTGGTCGAGCAACAGCCGAATGATGCCAGCGTGCCCTTCGAAACACGCGAGTTGCAGCGCGGTTCCACAAAAGCCAACGGGGATATTTGGGTTGGCGCCACGGCCGAGGAGAGTTCGCATTATGCCGATATGACCATGGGATAACGCCGCCTTGAGGGGTGTTCCATAGTAGCCACCCGGTCTGTCAACGTCGGGCTTTGGACGCGATGCTGCTATATGCTCTACGACAAGCTGAAGATTGCAGAGTGCCGCAAGGTATAAGGGGGTGCCTTCCAGGTGAGACGTGGAATTCGAGTAAGGAATGTTCCTGCGAAGATGATACGACCGTGAGAGCCAAGCTTCACAGTGGAGATGGACGTGATCAAGCACCCTGATTGCTGAATCCATCACCGAGAGTGCCACGTCCTCGAATCGGACATGCTCAACCCAGTGATCGGCGGCGTAATCAAACAGAGGAAGGATTTTTGAGAGGTTGCCTCCGTCGGAAGTATCGTCGACTTGAAGCAGCGTGGTGAGGCAGATCTGCGCAAGGAGTGTGTGGGAAGGATTAGGAAGGACCTGAAAGCGGGAAAGTCTTGCCGCAGAGTTTGCGATGATTGTCGAAGTCAAGAACTCCTGCACGGAGAAGTGTGCAAACCGCACCTCACTTCCGCCCCAGGTATCCACGATGGAAAGGAAGCTCCCAGGACAAAAGGACAACAACGCCTGTTGTGCATCCTCTGCACGCCAATCGGAGTGATAAGTGGGCATGTCTCCTTCGAAATCGAACACTAGAAGTTCCGCGAGCGCTTCAACAGAGAGTGGATAGCGTGAGAAGGTTACACATTGGAAGATGCGGTGCGCCATATCCCAACTTCCCTCGGGGATGCGTTGAAGTGTTGAGTCATACGTTTCGTACAGTGTTCTCGGAAGATTCTCGAGCGTGCGGCGGATGATCGCTGGGTGAAGATCGCACAACTCGTTGAGCTGACAGTACACATATCGGAACCTACGTCAATCAAACATCAGGACCGCTCATTGTTAGACTCAGAGATCAACTCACATCCCCTGAGCATTCCTTTTCAGCGTATCAATGACCAGATCCTTGATTGCCTTGTTCCACTTGCGCATCTTGGGATGCGATTCAACAGATGATTCGACGTAGTCAACGATGGCGTGTTCTTGCCCAATTTCCTCTTCGAGAGAAATGCGGAATGATGCTGGACGTTCAAGGACCTGTCTAATGTCGCCCTCAGGACGACTAGTGATGCAGATATGAACGTCCGGAAAGCGAGAGTCAATGATGTCCTTCATAAAACTGAGGATTTCACCACGTGGCGGTAGCAGCCCAGAGTCGGGACATTCGTCCAACGCGTCTACAAAGATATACTTGGCAGCTTCATTGGGGAGCGCCAGCATTTTCTTCAGGCATCGTCCGAGGGCGTCTGTGCTGGGTGGATGACCCTTGTTTTCTGAGTGGAAGTGGGAGAAGATCGCCGAGTACGAGTCCGACTGTTCGCAGAGTTGAATCAGGATTGAGCGGATAATCCCGTCTAGATTCTGTTTCGCAGGATCGTTAAAATCGGAGTAGAAGTAGGCCACGGTGCCGAGTCCTGTACGGCGCAGATGGCGCACGCAGTGATCAATCATCGCTGAACTGGTTCCTAGACAATCAGTAGGGTCGAGTGGACAGGAATGTAACAGGCGTACCACAGGACACTCTTCCCGGATCCCGCTGCAAGTATAGCGGGCGATGAGAGACTATGCCGTGTGTGGAAGACGACGAGGCATACGTTTTCCGTGCAGCCACAGAAAGGATCCACCTAATGCTTTCCATTCTCCGAAGGCGTTTCCGTGAATGAACCAGTCTATTGAGCCTTCATGACACTGCTTGCGCTTCGCAGCGTGATTCGAAGATGGGTCAGGTGGGGAGAGATATTTGGTGCATTCCCGATAGAGCTTGTCGCCTGTTCAGTCAAGCTTCAGATATGCGGTCACTAGTAATCGGGATATGGGGACAAACGCTCAATCTTGTTCACGCCATGCACGATCTCCTGGATTGAAGCTACATAGCCCGCAGCGTAAGCTTCGTCAACAAAGGAAGATAGGAGAAGCTATTCTTCATACCGAGAGCGTCTTCCATTGTAGCTGTCGAGGCTTCTGCGTCTGGAAACATATGAGGCGCATTCACGGCAAATTAAGTGGGTGTCGCTCACTTGTCATGACACCCTTCAAGTTCTCGAGCAGGGTATGAACGATCAGGAAGATGTGCGTGGTCGACATGCGGCTCTCTTCCAGAGTGAGTCTGTCAAGCCGCTTCACGACGTCTTCAATCTTCTTCGATCCCAATAGTTTCTTCCCGAATGCCCCTATATCGCCGAGGTCATTGACGGGATGCACCTCAGTCGAATGTCACTTACTGAGCCGGCCCTGCTTGATCTCCTTCGTCGCAAGCCCGAGAATGTCGAGCAGTCCTATCATCATTTTGACGATGATTTCAATCATAGGAGGGGTTTGCTCCATGCGCGTATAGACCTTGACGCGTTCGAGAAAGCGAGACACTGTGTCGAAGAGGTCGACAAGAGAGTTGTAGCTTTCTGAAACGCCCTTGGACGCCTACAATCTAGTTGCCACA
The DNA here is from genome assembly GCA_022496205.1 of Gloeopeniophorella convolvens. Taxonomy (NCBI): domain Eukaryota; kingdom Fungi; phylum Basidiomycota; class Agaricomycetes; order Russulales; genus Gloeopeniophorella; species Gloeopeniophorella convolvens. Next base: position 47,237 of record WTXD01000085.1, on the reverse strand, counting down.
GAGATCCTCGGAGGACACGGCGTTCGAGGACTCACCCTGAGAAGCAGACCGACCCCCGCACAGACAATCTTCGCAGGTTGAAATACCTATTATATACACATTTAGATATCTGCACTGGAGGAAACGGACTCGCAATGTACTTCGCCGAAAGTATTGCCGAGACCGTCGTTGAGAACCAAGATAATGTCCACCAGGGGTGAGAGCTTCGTCGTCATCAGTTGTGTCGCCCGGTCGCCCTTCCGGTATTCGCCAAACGCGCGCGCTTGCTCCTTGACTGCGTTGATGACAGATTCGACGGATTCGCAGGTGCGAAGTTTACCATAGAGTGGGTGGTACACCAGGTCTGTGCCGGTGTTTTCGTGGTATTCCTTCAAGGCAGCCTCGAAGAGTGACCTGAAGTGCAACGAGTCGGGCGAGGAGAGTACATTGTCTGATGTAGAGGACATTCCGGTGATTCAGAGGAAGCCGCGAGGTCGTAGTAAGAGAGTCCCTGTAGCCCACGAACGACGACTAAGAGGGCTGAAGACACGCGGCTTGTGCATAGCAGATACGACACAGCGTCCCTTCCTAGGAAAGTCAGACACGGGTGCGATGCAATGAAGACGGCGCAGGGCCTGAGGCGGTGGCAATGATGGGCTACAGCTGTTCCGGAAAAGGTTGATACTCACGTCTCGCGGCGCGGAAAAAAAAAAAATCGGAAAAATCCCGAAAATGCGAAGGGATAAGATCTTTGCATTTGCCATCTATTCTATGAACCAAACCACATCAAAATTGCGAGAGACATCGTGTTTCTATTGCCTTTCGTCCCCTTGCACCATGCTAAACCGGAACATCGACGCTGACATCAAGGATCGTGAAAATTGAGCTATTCCTACAAAGCTGGGACTTAGAGCACATCCACGAAGCTTTGGGTGCTTGTCTGAGCATCTCTGTCACAAATCTTTGCTGATGGATTGAGTAGTATAAGAGGAATGACTCGTTGGCTCCCAGTTGAGTGCTGTGCACAAGTTCTGCAGGTCCGAAAGTGTGCTGAGCGTGCACACCTGGAGCACACGTGCTAGAACTTGAGGATGCTACACAGGTACGTGTTGCCAGTGTGTCCTGTGCCCTGCAAGACGTTATAGACATGCTATCAACGTGGCGCTGTTGCTGATGGCACTGCAGGGTATGCCATCGCTGATGAGTGCCGCCGCTGTTGCTAACATCTTACATTAAGGTGTACGTACCGCATCCCGTGGGGTGTGCCGTCACTGCCAGCGCACCGCACGCCCCTGCAGGACGCCGACGGCTCTCACAAGATTGCTGTTGCTGACGTGCTGCAGGGCATGTCGTTGGTGGGAGCGTGTTTGCGGGATCTGTCACCGACTCGGATGGCCTTACACCTCATAACATGCCCTGCTGCGAGACGTCGACGTGCTGCCAGTGCACACCATGGTAGTTGAAAGTAGAAACAGCAAGTCGATCTTCATCCCACCGCTGGTTGGGCCTGCTGGAGACGCATGAGATGACCAGCGACTGAGTGGGACTTAAGCAGAGAGCTCCTCTGACTCGCTCTGAGTCTGATTTGTGTGTGAACCGTGACGGTGCAGAGCGTGTGAACAAGCGTTCTTCAACTCAGTCCTCTGTCCAGCTGCTCAATGTACTGCTTGCTAACGGCGGCAATGAGGACTCTGGCTCGACTCGTGCACTGTCGATCGCGTTGGGTGGAAGTTGATGCTCACTGTAGCCCACTGGCCACACTCTGGGCCAGCTGGACTGTAATTCGGCTTGCTCTTGCAAATTATCACTCTTCTTTCGAACTCTAGTGTATGCATGTACTCTCGGACCTTATAGCTTCATTATATATACACTTCTAGGGTCGAATCTGTGATGCAGAGTGCACAGAACGTCGGTTTTCGATTTTTCGATTTTTCCGATTTATTTTATTTTATTCCGCGCCGCGAGACGCGAGTATCAACCTTTTCCGGAACAGCTGTAGTACTTTGCAGTGTACGCGACACCAGAAGGTGCCAGTAGTGCTCAGGCTGCGCATGCCCGAACTCGGACTCGGATATGGTGTCGGCGCCATCAAAGTGCAAGCGTCATCCTCCAGGAATGCAGAGTTCGGATCTGCACGCTTCGGGCATTCGCATCATGTGTGGGCGTCTTCAAGACGAGGAGCATGCCGGAGTGAGTCTGGCAGCCGCGTCCCTCCTGCATCCACTGCATGTTGCACCCTTTCTCTCCCGCCCGCCACCAGCTGCCACTACCTCACTCAGGCTCCTCACTCCGACTTTCACTCGCAACACAGGACTCCTATGTCATTCCCGGCGAACCCTTCGCAACACCTGGTCGCACCACACACCGCGCCCTTCAAGACCGTCAGAACACCTACCGCCTATATGTTAACGACACCACCCACGTAGCACAGCCTCCAACAACCTCAAGGCGAAGCGTGTTATCTGAGCGCAGGCGGAAGTCTGTGGCTCCATGAGGTTGCATCTCAGAGGATACTTCTTGTGCGCCTGGCGGCAATGTCGACTTCTACGCCCCTTGTTGTCGGATGCGGCGGCGGTGCAAGAGACACGTAGTGTTCCACTCCCTTCGTTCCGTTTCGGTGAGTAACATGCACTCTCGAGTCACCAGGACGAGCTTTCTGCAGACTAAGATGGACAAGGATCCGGGGCCATCCAAGTACGCCTGCTTTCTCCCGCGTTTAACTTTTTTTTCTGACACATGAATAGCACGACAAGCTGTCGGTTCTCCGACATCGCGGCGCAGGCGCACAACTTCCAAATTGTCGTCGGCGAGCGCGGTGGCGGCGTCGATGGCACGGGTTGTGCATTGCCTGTGCGTTCCTTCCTCCTATTTCTACACTCTTATCAATACACGAGGTGCGGCAGGCGGCGGCTGTGGTCTCTGCGGAGCGACTTCCCCATTGTGCGGAGTAAGGTGCTGCTCGGTTTCCTCGGCTTGTTATTGTACAGCATTGGCGCGACGGGCGTGATTGCCACCACGCCCAGGACGCACCTGGGCTGTGGTACGAGCTTTTCAACGATAAGGGAATGGGACTAGGTGCGTTATCTTATCGTGGTTGGTGATGGTGAGGGGCTCAGCTAGTAGGTCTGACAACGTAATATGGGCAAAGAACGCGCAGCTAGCGCACTGTGCACTCGTGAATGAAAGGAACCTTGACGTGGTCACAAAGTTGTCGCTCGCACCAGGGTCTCGTCATGGCCCTCACCGGCATTGTCAACCCACGCATACGGACCAACCGGCCAACTGACTTAGACAGTATCGATTGTGCCAGCCCTGCTATAATCCCGACTCCGCGTCTGTATGGAACCGACAAGCACGTCAAGGGTACGTATCCTCGAAACACAGAAAACATACAGTCGATCCTTGGGATAGGAAGTGGGAGGGGTGGACAGACGAGATCTCGAGTAGATTAACCGCCAATAGTAATAGTACAACGCGCTGTGAATCAATACTACGTGAGGGTTGAATGAGCCGCGATTCTAGTGTGGCCTTTACGTAAAGCCATATGCGGTGCGGTACCGTGCTTGTCACCCGAGGCGTTCCCGTCTACATCATAATGTAACAGAAGGGGTACCATATCTAGGTGTCCGAGGAGTGATGCGATGTAGAGTGCGGTTCCGTTGGGGCCAGCGGGAGCATTCGGGTCGGCGCCGTGGACGAGTAACAGCTTCACAGCATCGGTGTTGACCCACTCACCCAATGCGGCCTGCAACGCGGTTCCCTTAGGACCAGCGGGGGCATTTGGGTCAGCATGATGCTCAAGCAGCAGCTGAATGGTGTTGGCGCATCCAAAAGAAGACGCGATCTGCAGCGCAGTTCCCTTGGGGCCAGCAGGGGCATTTGGATCGGCACCATGTTCAAGCAGCAGCTGGACTATGCGGATGAGCCACCCCCCGGAAGACGCGACCTGCAGCGCGGTTCCATCGGGGCCAGCGGGGGCATTTGGATTGGCGCCATGGTCGAGCAATAGCTGAACGATGTTGATGTTCCCTCCGGAAGATGCGACCTGCAGCGCGGTTCCATCGGGGCCACCGGGAGCATTTGGATCGGCGCCGTGCTTAAGCAGCAGCTGAACGAAGCGGATGTACCGCCTGGAACACGCGGCCTGCAGCATGGTTCCATCGGGGCCAGCGGGAGGATTCGGATCGGCGCCGTGCTCGAGCAGCAGTTGAGTGATGTCGAGGTCCCAACCGGAACATGCGATCTGAAGCGCGGTTCCCTTGGGACCGGCAGGAGCATTTGGATCGGCGCCGTGCTCGAGCAGCAACCGAACGAACCGGGTGTACCGCCTGGAACACGCGACCTGTAACATGGTTCCGTCGGGGCCAGCAGGAGAATTCGGATCGGCGCCATGCTCAAGCAACAGCTGAGTGATGTCGAGGTCCCAACCGGAACATGCGATCTGCAGCGCAGTTCCCTTGGGACCGGCAGGGGCATTTGGGTCGGCGTTGTGGTCGAGGAATAGCCGGACGATGTCGATGTGCCCTTCGAAACACGCGACTTGCAGCGCGGTTCCATCAGAGCCAACAGGGATATTTGGGCTGGCGCCACGGCCGAGCAGTAATCGCACTGTGTCGATATGGCCATAATGTGACGCCACATTGAGGGGTGTTCCGTAGTAGCCACCCTCCCTGTCAATGTCGGGCTTCGGACGAGACGCTGTTATATGCTCTACGATGACCTGAAGGCCGCAGAGTGCGGCGAGGTATAAAGTGGTGCCTTCCACGTGCGGCGCGGAACCCAAGTAACCGATTTCCTCGTCAAAACGATACGCCTGCGAAAGCCAAGCTATACAGTGGGGATGGGCGGGATCAAGCATCCTTATTGCCGAATCCATCACCGGGAGCGCCACACCCTCAAATCGGGTATGCTCGTCCCAGTAATCGGCGGCATACTTGAAAAGAGGAAAGACTTTTAGGAGGTCGTGTCTGTCGGAGGTGGCGTCGACTTGAAGCAGCGTGGTGAGGCATATCTGTGCAAGGAGCGTGTGGGAAGGACTTGGAAGGACCTGGAAGCGGGAAATTCTCGCCGGAGAATCTCCGATGATTGTCGAGGTCAAGAATTCCTGCACGGAGAAGTGTGCAAACCGCACTTCACTTCTACGCCGGCGTGTCCTGACAATGGAAAGGAAGCTTCCAGGACAGAAGGTCAACAACGCTTGTTGTGCGTCCTTTGCACGCCAATCGGGGTGATAAGTGGGAGTGTCTCCTTCGAAATCGAACACGAGAATCTCCGCGAGTTCTTCAACAGAGAGTGGGCGTTGCGAGAAGGATACGCATTGGAAGATGCGATGCGCCAAATCCCAGCTTCCCTCGGGAATGCGCTGAAGTGTCGATCCGTATGTTTCGTAGAGTGTTCTCGGAAGAGTCTCGAGAGTCCGGCGGATGATCGCTGGATGAAGGTCGCACAACTCGTTGAGCTGGCAAAATACATATCGGAACCTACATCAACGAAACATCAGTACCGCTCATTGTTTGACTCAGGAATCAACTCACATCCCCTGAGCATTCCTTTTCAGCGTATCAATGACTAGATCCTTGATTGTCTTGTTCCACTCACGCATCTTGGGATGCGATTCAACAGATGATTCGACGTAGTCAACGATGGCGTATTCTTGACCGATTTCCTCTTCGAGCGAAATACGGAATGATGCTGGACGTTCGAGCATTTGTCTGATGTCGCCCTCGGGACGACTAGTGATGCAGATATGAACGTCCGGAAAGCGAGAGTCGATGATGTCCTTCAGAAAATTGAGGATTTCACCACGTGGCGATGGCAGCCCAGAGTTGGGACATTCGTCCAGCGCGTCTACAAAGATATACTTTGCTGCTTCATCGGGGTGCGCCAGCATTGCCTTGAGGCATCGTCCGAGGGCATCAGTGCTGGGTGGATGATCCTTGTTCTCTGAGTGGAAATGGGAGAGGATCGCCGAATAGCAGTCCGACTGTTCGCGGAGTTGAGCCAGGATGGAGCGAAGGATCCCGTCTAGGTTCTGCTTTGCAGCATCATTGAAATCACAGTAGAAGTAGGCCACGGTGCCGAGTCCTGTACGACGGAGATGGTGTACGGAGTGATCGATCATCGCCGAACTGGTTCCTAGACGATCAGTAGGGTCGAGTAGACGGAGATGTAACGAACGTACCACAGGACACTCTTCCCGGATCCTGCTGCAAATATGACAGACGATGAGAAACGATGCCGTGTGCGAAAGACGAGGCATACGTTTTCCGTGCAGCCACAGGAAAGATCTATCTGATGCCTTCCATTCTCCGAAAGCATTTCCGTGGATGAACCAGTCTGTCGAGCCTTTGTGACACTGCTTGCGCTTCGCAGCGTGGATCGAAAATGGGTCAGGTGGGGAGAGCCATTGGGTGCACCCCTGATAGAGCCTGTCGCCTGTTCGACCGGGCTTCAGATGTACGATCAGCAGTAATCGAGATACGTGAACGAACGTTTGATCTTATTCATGTCGTCCACGATCTGCTGGATCGAAGCTACACATTCCATGGCGTAAGCTTCGTAGAAAGAGGAAGATGGGAGATGTTATTCTTCATACCGAGAGCGTCCTCCAACGTAGCTGTCGAGGCTTCTGCGTCTATGAACACGTGAAGTGTACTCACGGCACGATAAGTGGGTGTCGCTCACTGGCTATGACACCCTTCAAGTTCTCGAGCAGCGTATGAACGATTAGGAGAATATGTGTAGTCGACATCCGGCCCTCTTCCAGGGTGAGTCTGTCGAGCCGGTTCACAACCTCTTCGATCTTCTTTGATCCGAGTAGTTTCTTCCCGAACGCCTCTATGTCGCTGAGGTCATTGACGAGATACTCCACAGTCGGCTGTCACTCACTGAGCCGGCCCTGCTTGATCTCCTTCGTTGCAAGCCCGAGAATATTGAGTAGCCCTATCATCATTTTCATAACAATTTCGGTCATAGCAGGGGTCTGCTCCATGCGTGTGTAGACCTTGACGCGTTCGAGAAAACGACTCATTGTGTCGAAGAGGTCGACAAGAGAGTCGTAGCTCTCTGAAACACCCTTGGATGCCTGCAATCTAATTGTCACGGAGGTCTTTGGAGGGCACGGCGTTCGAAGACTCACCCTGAGAAGGAGACCAACTCCCGCACAGACCATCTTCGCGGGTTGAACTACCTAGCGAACCCACGTTTAGATATATGTACTGGGGGAAATGGAACCGCAACGTACTTCGCCGAGAGTTTTGCCGAGATCCTCGTTGAGAATCAGGATGGCATCCACGAGGGGTGAGAGCTTCGTCGTCATCAGTTGCGTCGCCCGATTGCCCTTCCGGTATTCGCCAAATGCTCGCGCTTGCTCTTTGACTGCATCGATGACAGATTCGACGGATTCGCAGGTCCGAAGTTTACCATATAGTGGGTGGGACGCCAGGTCCGTGCCAGTATGTTCGTAGTATTCCTTCAAGGCGCCCTCAAAGAGTGACCTGAAGCGCGACGAGTCGTCTGGAGATATCATGTTTAGTGTAGGAGCCATTCTGGTGATTCAGACGAGGTTGTGCGGCCGTATGTGTGAGAGTTCCTGTAGCTCACGAACGACGACAACTGAGAGTACTGAAGACACACGGCTTGTGCACAGCAGATACGACACAGCATCCTTTCTCCATTGCGGGAAAGCCAGACACAGGCGCGACGCAATTAAGACGGCGCAGCGCCTGAGGCGGTGGCATGGGCCATGAATATGGGTATTCGAACGTTGAAACGTTGTTGATATTGGGCGCCTGAGCCTGTGAATGCTACTATGAGAGCACCGCCCGTGGCCCTGGCTTGCACAGGAGCTAGAACGTGGTCACTGAAGGCGAGGTGGAGACATAAAGAGTTGACAATGTCATTATCGACATAGCACGGCCATGACTGAATATATAGCCATAGCCAGCGATGTGAAAAGAGGGAATACGACGACGTAGCGCACGTGTCTCGGAACCGGGAACGCACGAGTCTGCCGAGGTCTACCGGGACAGTCCGGGACGCGGACTGCCAGCTTGCCAGCTGCTCCCACAGCCTCGACCCAGCGCGCCTATGCTCAGCGCTACAAGTCTCCCAAGGGCCATCCTCTCGCTTGGCACCGTGATTAATGTACTCCTGCCAGTGATTCGCCACACTTTTCACCCTCGTTGCGCCCTCCGGCGCGTCACCCACTCCTGCCAATGCGCTAAGCCGGGATGACACGCAGGTGAACCGTGGGATGCCCAGGCTGGAACCTCCCAGACGCGCCACCGCCCTCCACCACCCGACGTCGATCGCGCACGCCGATGTCCCGTATGCATTCGTGGTCAGCGACCCACGGCATGAGAAGTACGTTTTCTGTCTTGTGCATCGGGATGTCAGTTCATGTGGGTGTGCATTGTGTACAGGTAGTCTGGCCAGCACCTCTCCGAGGCGGGTGTGCCGCCGCATGTCGACATGTTCGCGCCCGTGGACGAACGGCTCGCGGTGCTCGCAGCTCTCACCGCAGGGCCTGCGCTCCCCGCACGGTAGCATGTAGCTCGCACTCGAGTGCGTGCCTGTGTGCACACCCGTCGCGCTGCTCAGCGCCATCTTCCGCCGCCATGAGACGAGCAAGACGGTCCCGCACGCGACAGCGTACAGCCTACCGCCCACCACCCTCCGTTCTGCACACTCGAGTGTACTCCTTCGCTCCCGCGGCATACCGCACGACATCATGCCTGAGTTCCGGTGCCCTGTTCCTGCCACGGAGCTGTTTACTCCGATGCAATCGTACCGTCGAGCATCACGCCAGCGCGCTGTACGGCACCTCCACGCACATCCCGGCCACCGCGGGACAGAACGAGGTCGACAAGGCCTCCAGGGACCGCCTTGACGAGTTCGCGAGTCGCCTGGACCAAACTATACGGCTTTCGAGGCGGTTTCCGTCCGACGCGGCCGCAGCCAGGTGCGCTGTCATGCAGGCCAACAGCGGCGGGGACCCGAGTGCGTCGGGGACAAACCGACATTCAATATGCGGAGGTGGTCGGTCTCCTTCCCGACGCCGAAGGCGTGCTTCAGCACGGGAAGCTCGCTGCCGTTCGGGACGAACAAGAACGCGCCGATGAGTACGAACGAGCCATGCATCGATTGGCTCGGCTTCGTCCTCTTGCAGCGCGGCGTGCGCGATCTCGCTGCTGAATGACTCCCTTGCCACGCAGGGCGAGCTCCCGTTCGGCTTCTTGAACCCCTGCTGTACAGCACCGGCGCGGCGCGGCTGACCGACGTCGCATCTTGGACGAACCCGTACTGCGGCACGCAGTGGGGCCGGTGCGTGTTCCCTGTGCCCGTCGGCGGTACTACAGGCACTGATCAAGGTTGATTGGAGGTTAGCTTAAAATGCCTGATTTCCACAGGTGGTTGTCGGGTTAGTGGGTTTAGGAGATACCGAATAATACCTTAGGTTTGGGTGGTAACACTGACGATAGAGTCATCATGCACGGCTCGCAATGGAAATGTGCGAAGCATTTGTGTAACTATTTGTATTCTCAACATCCAGCCCCGCGCGCTGTGGCTTGTAGATATTAGGATCTGGACAAAATGTGCCCTCAAGGGCGCGTGTGTACTCCGTCTCGTTACTGAGTACGAGGACGTGGATATCGACATTACTGTCGTTTGGATAGGCTCCGAACGAGGACGCGCAGCGGCGCGAAACAAAACCGAATGAGGGAGAGCAGATGAAGGGGGCGCAGGAGAAGGAACGACGCGAAAGGTAGAAACGCTTTTCTCCGTAGCTGGTACATACTACAATCTACGATATAAGGCTATAGGAGTACTTGGGTGTATTTACATTAGGGCAATCACAGGGTCTTTCGGGGGCTGGGGCTCGGATGGCCGGACACAACAGAAATATGCATAAAATGACTACGCGCTCGTCATAACTTCGTTTTCGGTTGCTTATTCTTGCTGTGCATCATTATACAGTAGAGGTGGAACTTGAAGCTTATTTCTGGCTGTGAGTACTAGAGAGAAAAGAGTAGAACGAAGCAGAAGCGGGAGTGAGCGGGGCATCGGGAAGGGACCCGGGAAGTCGGTCCGGTCAGAAGTCCGAGAGCGAATCGCGACTTCAATTGTACTCAACAGCGATTTGATCACTATAGCTATTGATCGCAACCTGCAAACTACCAACTGAAATCAGGCGACGTTGGTCCTTTCTATCTGCTATGGTGCTACTTGGCGTCAGGCTGGTGTCATAACGTACGCGAAAGCGAATGTAAAGCGAAGGTGTAACAATAGAATCTTCACAACACAACGAACACAAATTTGGCAGTCGAGATGATAGCGGGTGCGGTTGTAGGTGGGGGCGGGGTCGCAGGTATATATGTGCACGAAATTGCTTGGAAAAACAAATGCCATGCTCATTGAATAGCAAGAGATATGCAACCTCCGATGCTCCAAACCGTTTCGTACCGGTGGCTAGAATTTCCGCTACCGTCAGCACTATAGAATCATGCACATCAAGGTGACTCATACCCGCTCATTCGAATATCTGGTCACCTGGTCCACCGCTCGGTGTATCACTTCCACCCGAAGCTTGAAGCAGATGTGCAACTTCGGTGTGGCCTTCGCGCAAAGCCACCTGCAATGCGGTACTGCGCCAACTGTCCTCGGTGCGGTTCACATCTGCGCCATGCTGGAGCAGCAGCCGAACAATGTCGATGTGCCCTCTCGAGGACGCGGCCTGCAGCGCAGTTCCATTGAAGCCACTGGGAGTATTCGGGTCGGCGCCACGCTTAAGTAGCAGCTGAGCGATACGGGTATGCCCTCCGGAAGATGCAACCAGCAGCGCGGTTCCCTTGGGGCCAGCCGGAGCATTTGGGTCGGCGCCATGCTCGAGTAGCAGTTCAACGACATCTTTGTGCCCAGAAGACGCGATCTGCAGTGCAGTTCCGTCGGTGCCAGCGGAAGTATTTGGATCGGTGCCATGTTCGAGCAGCAGCCGAACGATGTCGATCTTTCCTCCACTACACGCGACCTGCGGCGAGGTTTCATTGAAGTCTGTGGGAGCGTTTGGGTCGGCGCCATGCTCAAGCAGCAGCCGAACGGCATCAGTATGCCCTCCGAAAGACGCAAGCTGCAGCGCGGTTCCGCTTGGGCCGGCGGGAGCATTCGGATCGGCATTATACTGGAGCAGCAGCTGAATGATGTCGGTCAGTCCTTCGGAAGACGCGACCTGGAGTGCGGTTCCATAGGGACCAGCGGGAGCATTCGGATCGGCGCCATGTTCGAGTAGTAGCTGAGCGATGTTGATGGGCCATTTGGAAGACGCGACCTGCAATGCGGTTCCATTGGGGCCTGCGGGAGCATTTGGATCGGCGGCGCGCTCGAGCAATAGCTGGACGGTGTCGATCTTCCCTCCAAGACACGCGGCCTGCAGCGCAGTTCCATTGGGGCCGGCAAGAGCATTTGGATTGGCACCATGGTTGAGCAGGGATCGCGCTGTGTCGATATGACCATAGTGTGATGCCGCACCAAGGGGTGTTCCATAATGACCGCCCCTTTGATGAACGTCCCCCGGACGTGATACCACCAGGTGCTCTACGACGAGCCAAAGGCCGCATAGTGCTGCGAAATATAACGTTGTTCCTCTCAGCTGCGACGTAGGACTGAAGGAAGTGACTTCCCGGCGAAAATAATATCCCTGTGAAAGCCAAGCTACGCAGTGGGGACCGGTGGGATCGAGCACCTTTATTGCCGAGTCCATCACCAAGAGCGCTACGTCCTCGAATCGGGCATGCACGTGCCAGTGATCATCGATCAGCGGCGTAACCAAAAAAAGGAGCTTGGTCCTTTGACTCGATGTTGTCTCTGTCGGAAGTGACGCCGAACTGAAGCAGCGTGGTGAGGCAGATCTGCGCCAGGAGTGCGTGGGAAGGCTTTGGGAGGACCTGGAAGCGGGGGATATTTGCTGGGGATTTCTCCAAGATTGTTGAAGTCAGGAACTCCCGCACGGAGGAGTGCGCAAACCGCACGTCCGAACCTCCATGCCCGGATTTCGCGACGGAAAGGAAGCTTCCAGGGCAGAATGTCAGCACGTGTTTTACGTCCTTTGGGCGCCACCCGAGGTGATAAGTAGGGATGTCATCTTCGAAATCGAACGCTAGAAGTTCCGCGAGCTCTTTGATCCGGAGTGGACGCTGTGAGAAGGACACGCATTGGAAGATGCGGTGTGCCAACTCCCAGCTTCCTTCAGGGATCCGCTGAAGTGTTGATTCATATGTTGCGTACAGCGTCTTCGGGAGAGTCTTGAGCGTACGGCGGATGGCCGCCGGTTGAAGGTCGCACAGCTCATTGAGCTGGCAGTACACATATCGGAACCTACGTCAATGAAACACCAACTTGAGTACCGCTCGTTGTTAGGGTCCAAGCTCGACTCACATTCCGTGAGCATTGCTTTTCAGCGTATCAACAACTAGCTCTTTGATCGTCTCGCTCCACTTGCACATCTTGGGATGCGATTCAACAGATGATACGATGTAGTTGACTATGGCGTGTTCTTGGCCAATCTCCTCCTCTAGTGAAACTCGGAATGATGCCGGACGTTCGAGGACCTCTCTGACGTCAACCTCAGGACGACTAGTAACACAGATATGGACGTCCGGGAAGCAAGCTTCGATGATGTCCTTCAGGAAGCTAAGAATCTCACCACGCGGTGATGGCAAGCCGTAGTCAGGACATTCGTCCAGCCCATCCACAAAAATATACTTTGCGGCTTCGTTGGGGAACCCCAGCATCTCCTTCAAGCATTGTCCGAGAGTGTCAGTGGTGGGAGGGTGGCCCCTGTTTTCTGCGTGGAAGCGAGAGAGGACCTCCAAGTACGAGTCTGACTGTTTGCAGAGTTGAACCAGGATTGAGCAGAGAATCCCGTCTAAACTCTGTTTCGCAAAATCGTTGAAATCACAGTAGAAGTAGGCCACGGTTCCGAATCCTGTACGGTGCAGATAGCGCATGCAGTGATCAATCATCGCCGAACTGGTTTCCAGAATATCAACAAGGTTGGACGGGTAAAGATGTAAAGAGCATACCACAGGACGCTCTTCCCAGATCCCGCTGCAAGTATGATAGACGATGAGAAATGATGCTGCGTGCGAAAGACGACAAGGCGTACGTTTTCCATGAAGCCACAGGAAAGATCTGTCTGACCACTTCCACTCTTCAAACGCATTTCCATGAATGAACCAGTCTGTTGAGCCTTGATGACACTGCCTGCGCTTCGTAGCGTGATTTGGTGAAGGGTCAGGTGGGGAGAGCCATTTGATGCACTTCTGATGGAGCGTGTCCCCTGATTGGTGAAGCATCAGGTATGCGGTAACTGGCGATTGTAACATATCAACGAACGATCGACTTTGTTCACGCTATTCACGACTTGTTTGATGGATACTGGTCCATGAAATCGATATCAGTTTATGTAAAGACGAGAAATCCGCGTTCATACCGAGAGCATCTTCAGATATAGCTACGGAGGCTTCTGCATCTGTACAGTAACGATTGATGAGACGCGTTCACAGCTAGGTCAATGGAGTGCGTACTGATCATGACGCCCTTCAAATTCTCGAACAGCGTGTGGACAATCATGAGAATATGCGTAGTCGACATCCGGCCCTCTTCCAGCGTGAGTCTGTCGAGCCGCTTCACGACATCTTCGATCCTCCTCGATCCCAGTAGTTTCTTCCCAAAAGCCTCTATGTCACTGAGGTCATTGGCGAGAAGCACCCAAGCCAAATACCACTCACTAAGTCGACCCTGCTTTACCTCCTCCGTCGCAAGCCCTAGAATATCGAGCGTCCCTATCATCATTTTGACCATGATTTCGGTCATAGGAGGGGTTTGTTCCATAAGCGTGTAGACCTTGACGCGTTCGAGAAAGCGAGACATTGTGTCAAAGAGGTCAACAAGAGAGTCATAGGTCTCTGAAACACCCTTGGACGCCTGTAATCTAGTTGTCACAGAGATCTTTGGGGGAATGACGTTCAAGGACTCACCCTGAGAAGGAGACCGGCTCCCGCGCAGACGGACTTTGCAGGCTTGAATGCCTAGCAAGCCTACAATCGAATATTTATGATGGAGAAAACGGGCCTGCGACATACTTCGTCGAGAGTGTTTCCGAGACCCTCGTTGAGAGCCAAGATGGCATCCACCAGTGGTAAGAGCTTTGTCATGAGTTGCGTCGCCCGATCGCCCCTCCGGTACTCGTCAAACGCCTGCGCTTGTTCTTTGACTATGTCGATGACCGTTTCAACAGATTCGCAGGCCTGCAGTTGATCGTAGAGTGGGTGGGACGCCAGGTCTGTGCCAGTATTTTCGCGATATTCCTTCAAAGCGGCCCCGAAGAGCCACTTGAGGCGCGACGATCCGGACGGGGGAGTCATGCCTGGTGTGGAAGCCATTCTGGCTGCTCAGAGGGAGCCGCGTGGTGGTACGCAAGAGGGTTTCTGTAGCCCTCGAACGATCCCGCGGGCCTAAGAGGGCTGAGGATACAGTCTGTGCATCATCATGATGGCATTAACCATGTATTGCAATACAGCGTTCTTTCCCTAGCTATTACAGGAGGACCATCAATTGGCTCGATTCAGTGAGGACGGCGCAGGGCCTGAGGCAGTAGCATAGACCTTGATGAATCCTACTGTGAGGGGACCGCTTTCCAACACCGTGGCTTTGAGCCAAGTCAGATATCTGGCCTGCATGGGAGGACTGTCGCGTGGTCGTTGGGGTTGAAGTGGACGATTCAGAGTAAAGCGTTGTAAAATGTCATTATTGACATGGCGTGCCCATGGTTGACATGCGACTAGCGAGATCACAGAGAGAAACACGATATCTTCATGCGTCAAGGATATAAGTGCATCCCGAGAAATCCAACAGGAGGCTGCAACTGCAAAACAGCCGCGACGAGACGCGGGGCCTGCCGAAGCGCGGAGTGCCAGTCAACCCCGCCACGTCATCACACAGCCTCGATGCGAGCAGCTGCGCTCGGTGCTCACGACATGCAGTGAGCTTCTCCACACCGCCACAGCACAGGCGTTCTCCGAGGACGCGAATTGATCTGCACTCTCCCGACAGGCGCCTCGAGGGCACCTCGGACGACGAGACGCCGCACACGAGCGAACACGTCGCTCCGATGCAGCACCCTCCCCATTCCCCAGCCCAACTTAACTCCTATCCCTCCCCCGAACGATGATACTACTCCTATGTAGCTCACGGCGAGCACCCGTATCCTGCGGCTTGCCAGGTCGTCCGGAGGCCTGCACGCTCGCGTATAAGCGCGGATCTCCGACGACTCTATGGCTCGATGCGCGATCGGAAAACAAATTGACAAATTGGACCCTGTATTGTTGTTCTTCCTGGCGCACGCTGTGCATCTGCTGCATTATGTATGTGCAGGGGGCGCCTCCGTTTCTGCTCTGTGCGATGTGCACTGTCAGACGGGGCGCTGGTGCCTCCACAATTGGAAGGTGCGTTGCGCCCCATACCCTTCGTTCTGTTGTCGTATCGCTCACTAGTTGGCAGCACGAACTCTCTGCAATCGCGCGCAGATTGGCTCGCCCGTCTGGTCGCGGGCCGCATTTAAATCTCCTACTATACCCAGGCGGATTCGGATATGGCGGGATCGAAGGGGCACGCACAGGGCTGGGGCGGTGGTCGGATCTGTATCTGATTTTGCCGCATGGCCGAGGGACGCTGAGGGTCGTGCCAAGATCGTGCCGCCTGTCGAGTAAACCGCAGGTTGGGAGACTGGAGGTCCTGCGGGGATGTCGGGCGGAAGAGCGGTGAGGGTGGGACCCGATCTGAGTCCGGTGGACAGCTTCTGCGAGCGTCTGGGACCGTGCCAGCGATTGGCGGACAGCCGGCTTTTCGCCCTTATGCGCGGTGGTTGTCTGCCAGATGCGTATAAGACCGCGCCCAGGGCGCATGTGCTGATCTTGTATTGTCCGCCCTTGCTTTTGTCCTTGCCCTCCTCCAGCCTCCCCCCCACTCTTTCTCTTTCTTTTTCTCCTTCTCCTTTTCCTCTCTCCCTACTCCCACGATGAACGCAACCGTCAACGAGAGCCTGCCATTCTTCCCCAAGATCACCGACTTCCCACCCGGCGAGATCGTCAATCTCTCGCCTTACCACTTTGTTCCCACAGCGCGGATATGCGTTCTGTTCGTCGCGCTCTTTGGCCTCTCTACCAGTATGTGGCACCTCCGCTTTCTTCCTATCTGTGGTCTGAGGAACGCACACTGGCAGTCGCGCACTTGGAACAGGCTGTTCATTTCAGGCTCTGGTCCTTCCTGGGCACCGCCGTACTATGCGGCGTTGTGCAGACTGGTGGCTGGGTCTTCCGCCTAGAGGGCGCACATGACCCGCTCGCCCGCAACCCGTTTAAATTCCAGTATGTCGCGTATATGCGATCTTGACACACATGTGACACGCGTTTGCAGGTTCTGTCTACTGATGGTCGCGCCCACCTTGGTGACGGCGGCAAACTTTACGATCCTGGGACGCGTCGTTCGGCGCATGGGGCCCCAATATCTTCGCATCAAACCATCGACTTGTGAGTCACACACAACGGCATTCTTGCGTCGAGGCGGTGTGCTCACATGGTGTGCAGATACGACGATCTTCCTCACGTCTGACGTTATCTCTCTGATTGTCGAGCTGTTCGGCAGCGCTCTCGCTGCGAGCTCGGATTCGCGCGTGACTCTCGTGAGCCCTGCACCCACCCCTCGCGGCGACATCACTGTTTAACTTAGTCTTCGCTCCCCGTCAGGGTTCGCACGTTGCGATGATTGGCATCATCTTCTCGACCAGTGCGTGCACACCCACCTGGCAACAGCCGCGTGTCCTCCGCCGACGCTCACACCGCCTCGCACAGTCTCGGTCATTATCTACGTCGCGCTCGCGATCGAGTTTCTCGTGCGTTATGGGAGGGACAAGCCCGTGAATACACGCTCGGAATACAGGGTACGCGGGTTCGCGAGCACGCGCATCAAGCTCATGATCGCGGCACTTGGCGCGATGACACTCTTCATCACCATTCGGTGCGCTCCCTTCCACCGATCCTATCCGCCCCGGCGCCTGACTGAAACGCATCGGTGTCTTATCACAGCTCCTCCTTCCGTATACTGCAGCTCCGCGAGGGTGGCAACGGCCCCATCCATCGAGCGGAGTGGGCCTTCAGTGCGTGCTGGCGCCTATCTGCTGGGCCTGAACCGCTGCTGATCGGATTTTTTTTTGGGCGCGCGCAGATGTCTTCGATGGCGGGATGAGCACCGCCGCCCTCGTCACGCTCAATTGTTTCCACCCCGGGTTCATGCTGCGCGGGCCGGACGAGCCCGTGTCGGCCCTCGAGGCCACCGCGGCGCCGGAGGGGCTCGAGGAAAATGCGAAGTGGGGCACCGGCTCATGGGCAAAGGGCGACTACGTGCCGCTCGGGCTCAAGGACGAGGCGTACGAGGTGCCGGCGTACGGGCGTCGGTAGAGGCTGTGTTTCCATTCATACCATCTTGTATAACTTATCATCAACATCGTGCATACGGACGCTGTGCCGGATAGTAGGTAGTAGTTGTAGGGTTGAGTAAAATAATGTTGGTATTATCCCATCGTTGGCTTCACTGGTCCTGCTCGTGCGGAGCGGCGGGCACAGCGGCCGCGGCACGTTGCGCCTCGGCCTCGCGCGCGGCCGCCAACTCGCTATCGAGGTTCGCCAGTAGTGCGAGCACCTCTGCGCCATACTTTTCGCTCCAGAGCCACCGGATGCCTGCGTCCTTGATGTCCATGATAGTCATGATGTCGCCCTCCGCCGCGAGGCTGCTCAGCGTTTGGTCGGGGAGGACCCCCTCGACGCCCCACGGCGCCTTTGAGTGCACCTCCAGCCACTTGTGATAGCGCCAGTGCCTGAGCGCCTTGCACGCCGCGTCGAAGTGCGCGCCGCGTCGGCGGATGATTGCGTCGCCGCCGACCAGGGGTGGTCGCTCGGGGGTTTCGGAGGCTTGTTGCATTGATATTTCAATGGGCAGGCAATGATGGTGGCGGCGGCGGGCGTTAGCGTTTCAGAGTTGGGGATTGGTGGCGGAGGGTGAGGGGAAGGTACGTATCGTAAATGAGCGGACGGGCCTCAGGGCGAGATGGTAGCGGAGAGACAGCGAGCGCCGCCGCGGGAGCGCGGACTTCCGGAGCAGGGCGTTAATCCACCACGTGACCGCAGCAATTCTCGCCATCGCTGAGTCTGTGTGGCGACGTTCACTGCAGCAAGACAACCGGAGCTTGGCCTGAGCTGAGCCGCCGACCTCGAAAGCGCAGCAAGCTACACCGTAAACGATGAGCGAACACGCAACCTTCACCACCCTCGCGCACCTCCTCTCGCCGCTCCTGCTCCGCGCGCTCGCCGACCTCGGCTTCGCGCGCCCGACGCCCGTGCAGCAGCAGGCGATCCCGCTCGCGCTCGAGGGGCGCGACGTGCTCGCGCGCGCACGGACGGGCAGCGGAAAGACCGCCGCGTACTGCGTCCCGCTCGTGCAGAAGGTGCTCCTCGCCAACGCTGTAGGTGCGCTCTCGCCGTGCTGCGCTGGTGCCCCGTGCTGATCGCTGTATGAAGGAGGGAGGCGAGCGCGCGACAAGGGCGCTCGTGCTAGTACCGACGCGCGAGCTTGCGGAGCAGGTTGTAGGGCACCTGCGCGGGCTCGTGAAGTACTGCGAGGACGGGGTGGTGCTTGCGAATGTCGCGGGTGGCGCGGCGGCGCAGCTGCAACGGTGCGTCGCTTTTTCTTGCCTTTGACCGATGGATGGATGCTGATGCGGGGTGAAGGGTGCTCCTCGCGGACAAGCCGGACGTCGTCGTCGGCACGCCTTCCAAGGTGCTCGCGCTGCTACAGGCCAAGGTACGCGTCCTCGTGCGGACCAAGCTTTGCCCCGGGCTGACACACGGCTAGGCGCTATCGCTGGCACACCTCGAGTCCCTCGTCATCGACGAGGCAGATCTCATCTTGTCGTACGGCCACGATGAAGACGTACGCGCGATTTTTAGCGGCGGGTTCCTCCCGAAGGTGTACCAGAGCTTCCTCATGAGCGCCACCATGACCGAGGACGTAGAGGCACTTAAGGGGCTAGCGTTACGGAACCCTGTGCGTCTCCGCTCTGGGTGCTTTGTCGTGTCGTTTCGTTAACTTGCGGCTGATGTACAGGTTACGCTGAAACTAGAAGAGGGTGAGGACGAGGCTGCCAATCTGGTGCAATATGTCGTCCGGTCTGTGCCATCTTCTGCCTATGATCTCCGTGGCGGCTGACCAGGCTGTGCACAGGACAACTGAGGCCGACAAGTTCCTCCTGACTTATGTTATCCTCAAGCTCAAGCTCATCCAGGGGAAGTGTATCATATTCGTCAACGACGTCGACCGTTGTTACCGCGTGAAACTGTTCCTCGAGCAGTTCTCAATCAAGAGCTGTGTGTTAAACTCAGAGCTGCCGTTGAACTCGAGGTAAATCTTTTTTAGATCCGAATCGGATGTCCGTGCTGAAGGGGGGTTAGGTATCACGTGGTCCAGGAATTCAACAAGGGCGTGTACGACTATATCATTGCGACAGACGAGGGCGGTGGCGAGCAAGATGGCGACGATGACAAAGGGCCCGACGCCGGAGAGCAAGATGAAAATGAGGAGGAAGAGGAAGAGACCGAAGAGTGTATGTCCCCCCGCATATATGCATATATCACCGCCCTGACTTCGCGCCCCCACAGTCACCTCAACCCAGCGCGAGCCAGCCGACGAGGAGGCAGACATCGCCCCCGCGGCCGGCCCAAGCACCCAAAAGCGCAAGCGCGCGCCCACCCCACCACCCACCGCCGCGTCCTCCAAACGCAGCTCCAAAAAGCGGCGCGCAGCGCGCCCGGACGCAGAGTACGGCGTCGCGCGCGGCGTCGACTTTGTCGACGTCGCCTGCGTGCTCAACTTCGACCTGCCGACGTCTGCGCGCGCATACACGCACCGCGTGGGGCGCACCGCGCGCGCCGGGCGCGCGGGCACCGCGCTCTCGTTCGTGCTCCCTGCCGCCGAGTTTGGGCGCCACCGCGCCGTCGGGGGCGTCCCGAGCACGCAGCACGACGAGGCGGTGTGGGAGCGCATCGCGCGTGCGCAGCGCGGGCGCGTCAAGGAGTACGTGTTCGAGCAGAAGCAGGTCGACGCGTTCCGGTACCGCATGGAGGACGCGCTGCGCGCGGTGACGCGCTATGCCGTGCGCGAGGCACGGCTGAAGGAGATCAAGCAGGAGCTGCTCGCGTCGGACAAGCTCAAGGTGCTGAATTTTATTTTTTTTGGCGAGTTTTTTGGGGCGGGGGCTGATGAGGCCGCAGGCGCACTTCGAAGATAATCCGCACGACCTCGAGTTCCTGCGGCACGACAAGCCGCTGCACCCCACGCGTGTGCAGCCGCACATGAAGCACATCCCAAAGTACCTGATGCCGAAGGTGGCGGGCGCTGCGAACGCGGGCGCGAGCGCGGGCGGCGAGAAGCCCGCCGAGCCTGCGTTCGTGCCGTTCTCGAAGAACCGTGGGCGTGGGCGCGGGCGTGGGCGGGGAGGCAGGCTGGGCGCGGGCGGCCGCGGCGGGAAGAAAAAGAGCGACCCGCTGAAAAAATTCCGCTAGTTGGTGGCGCAGCGGCAGCGCACGCGTACTAGCACCCACACTCGCATTCGCACTGTACTCTACCTTATCTCCGCCTTTGTCCGCCGTCTCTAGTCTCCTCTGCTCTCTTCTCTTTGTTTCTTTCCGCCAGGCACTTGGTGGCGTGCGGTTGCGTGGAAACGCGCGTGGAGGCGCGATTCTGATTCCACTGCGCGCGCGATGCGAACAGTGCTGCAATTTCGGGCGGCTCCATCGCGCGCGATGGCGATGGCGCAGGAACGCTCTGCGTCCCAACCTACATATTCAAGTCGACAGCGGAAAGCCACCGAATCGACGCTCGCATCAGTGCCCTCCATACAGAAACCGTAACTGTGCCAGCGTGTTGCTATCAGCCTATCAGAGGCCCTGACTCGGCCTTCGTTGTTGGAGTTGGAGTTATTAAAACCCGGGACGGCTGCGTGACTCGTGCCGCAGCACCGTTAATTAGTGCTCGCAGCAGGCATCGATCAGAGCCCGTCCGATACGTGTAGCTCTGCTGCTTCTCTACCAGATTTCGCGCACCATGCGGCTCTGTGGGAAGGGGCTGGGCGCGATATTCTCAGCAGGGTTCATCTCCGCCTTTAGGTGAGCCGGAAATGCGCGGACAGCATTCTTCTGCCGCGTTCTGATAGAGCGAGACCGCGCGGCTCTCCAGTGTTATGGGAGCCCCGTTACGCGTTCAGGTGATGTTTCTCGGTGAAACCGGATGTGTCTATTTGGTCAGGTGCGAACGGCGACACTATAGCGAGAAGAGATGGCTCTGAAATTATATGGCTAGTACTCTCATGACGCAGGTCAGGTAAGTCAATACCTAGGAGAATGGATGATCAGATGGCTACCGTTGTCAGGGTCTAGACTCTTGCGGCCTCAACCATTGTCAACTGCTGGACGTTCTCACTCCTGCATAAATTGTGATGAAAAAGGTCAGCTAAAGCAAGGTCCCTGAGGATTTATCCTCACTGGAAAAACGATAGGAGGGAGACCGTCGCAAGTGCTGGCGGAAGAAGGCTCTCAAAGATTGGCCTTTGGGTGGTAGTCGGAGGGGCAGGTGTGACGAGAGCTAGTGTGGTGCTGCGTGGAGAGGTTAAAAAAATTAGCACACCCCCCTTACCCCCAGCCAGGCGTAGGCGGATTATCGTCTCTGACGAAAGACTCACGTAGCAGAACCTAGGAAAGTAAGCGTTACTTAACGATAACAAAGAGAACGGCCTAGCTTTGGCGTACCTCCATATCCAGAACTTGGCTTAGGCAAAACGCTGGGAACAGTCTCCCGATCAGATCTTGTCCCTCGCTTTTCTGAACTTGTCAAGAAGCCAAGGGACTCACACGGGGCCTGGTCCAAAACCAAAGGGACCTTCGGGGAACCTAGGGTGCGCTTCGTCGGACTCTGCGGCACGAAGGGGTATCCATTGCGTGACTTACGGTATTCTGAAGCCTGTCAAGGGACGAGTCCTGTAGAAAGAATGCGAGAAGGCGATTTGCTAGCAGTACGAAAGGTTAAATTACATTAAACCCACCCGTTTGCTCCACCAATGGGCTCCAACGCCGCCACCCTACAATAGACTCAATAACGCATCGAATGGAAGCGGTACCATCAGACATACGGATTGATCCCTCTATCGTTCATAATGAGTCAGGGGACCAGCGCCAACGGACTATGACGACTCACAGGGGACCAACGACGCGAGGAAGGAGGTTGCCAGGACAGATGACAGCAGGGAGGAGTACATGATCAATACAACTAACAAAGTTGGCGTTTCGGACGAAATTCAAGAATGTAGAGCCGGTAAAGGGCGAGAAAGAAGGACGACCAGCACCAGTAGACAAAAAGCAAATACTCCTCGCGAGAGCTTGGGAGTACCCGCACCCTTTAAGCCTTTATTCCTCACTGCGGTCACTGCGGCTTAGCTCTGCGCAGTGATCCCCTCAGAACTCAACGGGATGTGGTGCCGCACTCCACGCAAAATTCGCGGGACATCCACGGCGCGCGTGCCTGCCGCACGCGAAACTCGGTAGAGCGCGCCTAGGCCGGTAGTTCAGCCCAGGGTGTCAACGATACGTAGACGCACCAAGCTTTCCTACAACGTGTTGCCAATTCAGTATGCCCAGATCAAACCTCAGTGGCTGTGGGAAAAGAAGGCGATGAACCCCCAGTTCCTGGCTAGTTCCGACTGATGACTGGGCTTCGCACGAGAGTCGGCCATTGCACGTTGTTGATAGGAATAATCCGAGCGCCGCTGTTACGCAGGTAGGCAGGACTCCGGGAGTACCGCATGTTTGGCAGCACGGAACGCCGTACAAGCGGGGTGCAGAACCTCGAAAGATCCCGGCTGACAGCGACCGACGTCATGTGGTGCTTCCTCGGCTGGCAGGAATAGCTCTGTGACCGTTGAGCTCGGACGGGCGACTCGGTGCTGGAGACGTCAACGTCGTAAGTGGGCAATTACGCTGAAACGAGGACCTCCACTGGAGTGCTGGGATGCTAAGCATGTTCCAAGCGCCCGGAACGGAAGATAAAACAGGCGGAGCGATAAAGTCGGAGGTTGCTGCAGACTCCCAGCCAGAGACAAGGTATTGAGTCCACTGCGCACACAGAAGTTTGATATCGGGGGTGCGCTCCGTGGTGGGTGTTGTACGAGGGCGCGTAGGTTCATGTTGCAACGCCCGTTCCTGCAGAGAAGCCCCGGCGACTTCAAGCTTACCGTGCGCATCCACGGGGATCAAGTTATACACCGCCATTCTTCCGATTCCACTCTCAGTAAGGCCGTCAGAAAGACTTCACAGGACCTGTGTTAACCGGAACAAGACGAGCGCGCAATACCTCTGGATAGGGGGAGAAGAGAACCTTGAAGCGGCGATTGGAAGATGATAGCGAACCTTGGGCGGTGGACCGGCGCTGCAGCACGGCTTTCTCCTGATGGAGGCTGCTGACACCGCCACACGTGACGCGGACATTCAAGCGGCGCCTGGCTTGAAGCGGCGACAGCTCGCGGTGGCGGTCACTCGGAGCGCCGACTTTGGTATTCTTCTCGTTCTGCGCCATGCGAGTCACTACAGGGTGCTCTTTGTTTGTCACAATTTCCCCTGTCATGTTAGTCCCCGCTGCTCTATCATCTGCCCTCGTCGTACGTAGTGTATCTGACTTGACCTTGCATCTGTGATCGCCCTGGTACCCGCCGCACGGTGACGGTGCCCCCCTGGTCGGCCTTGCTAAGGGTCCCTAGACTCAGCATGTATGTCATGTTCCTTAACCTGTCTCTCGTGAATTTGACGCGCCAGGACGGAAAATACCGCGCCCAAAACCGACACCGCGCGCATTATCCTAATAACACCTCTGCGAACAACGCTTCCAGGGGAGCACTTTGGAAAACGATCTCATCTCTTGCTGGTTCCTATCTATCGTTCGGTGACTCTGATACTCAGATTCGAACTTGTTTGATTGTGTGTCCGGTGACGGCCAGTGAAAATTAAGGTCAGCTACTCGGCTCCTCGACATATCAGACATCGGCATGTTGCGTGAGTATAGAATCGAGTTCTTTTGCTGTAATGTTCTCGCTGAGAGGGTTCTTTAGCCTCGACGTATGATTGCACTCAGTGATCCAGATCTTCGCCACTCGGTGACTCGATGACTCTTCAAGATTCGACGGGGGCTCAAAATGGGACGCCGCCTCTTCTTCACACACCTCCACGGTGGCGTATGGCCTTCAAAGTCGCACACGACCTACTCGTACCATCGACCTGTGGCATTGATTGATCTATCACCACAGGGGCCCTCGACAGCAACGTGGATGGGATTTTACTTGGGGAGGTCTCCTCCACTTCCGTAGACACCTTACGTTGGTCATATTGGCGCGTTCGAGACGATCTGACGTCCTCAGATACATCAGGTCCTCATGAATGACTCTCATTGTTCGAATCCCATCCCCACTGCTCGTTCTTGCGTGGCATCATTAGCCCAGAGATCTGATGATTTCTCGACTCCCGTAGAATGGAGTTCGCGGAAGTTGTCGCGCCATGTCCAGATTCTGGCATACAGTTTCGGTTCATTTCGCTTCCGGAAGGTCAATTTGTCCAGCAGATATTTCAATTATCACCGCTGTTCATGCTTCGTTGCGCTTCAACCGGAGAAGACAAGGGCATTTTTCTTGGCAAGTAATTTAATCTCCTAAACTGTCAGTATACCATACGACGCGATCCTTGAACCTCGCGAACCGGCGCCAATACCCAAGTACTCGCGCGTGAAGAGGAAGTTTGTACGCGCGCTACGGCGCGCCGTTCAGGCAGTCGAGTATACGTTCAATACTTCGCATAAACAGCTGTGCTAGGCTCTAGCGCTCTGTCCATAGATAGAAATTGGGTTTTGATGTTTCCGAATACGTCAACCACCAGACGTGGTGCTGCATTCGCGCCTTGGAGACATGTTCGTGGGCCTCAAGGTTTCCTCTCAGTGCCACCACGGCTCCAAACTCGAGGTTTCCATTGTTGCCCCGCCCTGTCGAGCACTTGTTGTCAGGAAGCTGTATCTGCTTGTGAGCTTATCGCTGTCGTGCTATCCGGAGGTTGCTGCCGCCCTTGGGGCACCCGGTGTGGGCGCGACTTGCCCCAACACAACATTGGTGACATGCACACCACCTAACAGGAAAATATCCCCCGCATCATAGACCTTTGCATCCGGAGTAACGAAGCTAGTCTAAGAGACCCATGAAAGATTCAAGTCCCAGTGGGGGTGCCATATCGGGAGGCGTACGTCTTTCAAATCGCGGATAATTTAAACTTGGCAGCGTGAAAACGGACAGCGCGAGACTCTGTGGATAACCCACACCCTGCATCGGACTTTTGTGAGTGCAACGCCGCGACTTGTATCCAACTATGGAACATTACCCCAATAGTACTTCATATGCCCTTGGTACGGCCGCCTGTGCCTCGCGCAGAAGCAGGGGGCCGAGTTCCACGAAGCGTTCCCGGCATGCCGGCAGCCTGTGAGAGCAACGCGCAGCGCAGTATGCACGTGTGCAGAGCCACACTTCCTTTACACCGCCAGTTTTTGGGCGGAGATGGACGGGAGATGGACGACATTCCTTGACAGATACCTGATCGTTTCTTGAAGACGCATCATCTAAGCACCGCAGCGCCCCGTACGATGCGGATGCCTCCCTATCAAGATCGTGCATGGGGCGCTGACCCGAGATCTCGATCAGCCATTGGACATCACGTCTGTGGCGGGCCGGTGCCCAGAGAAGCCCTCCAGTAACATTTGCGCCGAGGGTCTCTCCGTGGTGCTCACCCGTTTTGGTGCTGCGCCTCTGAGAGCATGACATCTGCCTTTCGTAAGCCCTCAGTGAACGGCAATTCCGAATATCAGAGAAGCATGTCTGCTCACACCTGCATTAGATTGGCAAACGCCGTAGGCTAAACCCGGGTGCATCTCCCCACAGCTGCGGTGCAGCTTATCGGGACCTGGCAGCCACGAAGCTACGCTATCGAGTGCAAAGCGCACTGCAATAACGTTGACCATGCGTCTCCGATCGCAACGTGCTTGAACAAGCTTACAAGCGAGGATGCATTTGACAGGACCACATCGTCAGGCGAGCTTATTGGCGTGTCCGGTCCGCCCGGTCCGCCAGAATGCGCAACGCCGTGTCCGAAGACACACAGTAATAAATGGGCGGCTCTCATACGCCTGGCCATATGTAAGGAGCCATGCTGTGGGTGCCCCCAGCTCCTCCTCGAAGCAATAAAGCAGTGCGCCTCAAGTATCCCCTTCCGTCGTGCCTCGGCGGTTGGACGGAGACGCATGATTCTTCGGAGCCCCACGTAGCAAGACAGACTCCCAGAAACTCGGAGGCGTGCCTTGGGCCAAAGAAAGACGTGAGGCGAGAACATCAGAGCAGAACGGGCGAGTACCATGGGCGCGCCCGGTAACCAGCATGAAAAACGGCTCCTGAGAGTGTAGCAAGTTCGTTCCACCAGAAGTGATGCACGTATAGTGCAGTATGTGTTGGGACAAGTCCATCTTTGATCGGGATGGAGAAGCAACGCAGCAGCATCAGCTGGCAGGGTGCGTGGGAGACGCCGAACTGGGGCGAAGCGCAAGGTGGCGATACAACGTCAGTTGCTCACGGGCCTATATTGGCAACCATGGGGCCTGGATAAGGGGGAAGTGTGATCGTTTCTAAGGCGTGCTGGACCCCGGAACTCCGCGCACAACGTCGACCATCGGAACGAGGCTCCTGGGTTACGTGCTCGCTGCGGAGCCACGTCTCACAGTCGAGAGCTGGAGAATGGAGACGTCCAGCACCTGTGGTCGAGAGCAGCCGGAGTTCCGCATTAAGGACGACAAATGACAGCCTACCACGTTTGGAAACACGCCCCGCAGGGTTGAGAAGGGCACATGCGTCACTACTGACTGAACGTCTTCGTTCACGGAGGTGTGCACCGGGCGCGAGAAGACGAAGAGAAAGATAGGTACGCAGAGCGGACGCTCAAACGTGGGGTGTTCAGCATGTCTTGGTGATTCCACATGGGCCGAGAATGGGAAATCAACAAATCTATATGCGCTGGAGAAGATATTTTTCCGGGAAAACGGTCCATGGGTGACTGACATCAGCTTGCAGGCAGAATGTGTACCATCTGAGATCCTGCTGGAAGAAAACGAGATCCAATAGCGGCCGATGCTGTGCAACACCTGTGGGCCGCTATATTTGGTCCTGAAAGCGCGCAGCGGGAGCGTATCGCGTTGCAGGGGCTGGGTTGGAGAAGCACGGCCCGCAGACGTCAGATGATGGCCGCGCAAGTGATGCCCCCGTTTCACGAGCATCCATACTGGAGGGCAGATAAGTGCATTACTTCCTTTCAAAGGATCCACTGGGAAGTCTCTGAACGCCAGCGTGTGGCATATTCGGGGTTCCTGGCAGTCGAGGTGGTCGGAGGGAGGAGTGGATGCCGGAGTAAGATTGAGTCGCGGAGAATGTCGTAAATGTGCGCCGCCTGAATTGGCCCACGCACCCAAAATGTGGAGGTCCAGAACACGGATGCAGTAAGCCTCGGAGTACCGAGAGCCCATATGTTCAGAACCCCTCAATGGCGCTTCGATTGTATCCCTGTCCTTTGGTCTTTGGTCTTCTGATCTTTGGGTTCACGCGCCAGATTCTCCCCACGACTGCCCAATAAAGTTTATTGGCATCTCTTTGTTTATGTCATCAGCAAGTGCCGCTTTCTTCTCCTGAGTCCATTACCGGCATTGCCCTTCGTGGATTCGGCATGATTGAAGCAGTCCTCCTGTACTGGACCCCATCTCGCTGAACCGTTTCTCCGGTCCCGCGATTGTCTTTCTTGGTTCATCAGGAATTGGCCCAGAGTGTTTCAATCACCTCTTCGGCATCTTGCTCCCAAGATGGCCTCCTTGCTCTATAAAACCATCAAAGGTTTCGGTATCTCAGTCCTCGTCCATCCGGTTCAGCCCCCCCGCCCTTGATCTAATAGTGGACGCCCAAGCGCATCACATCCCTCGCGCTCATTCCAGTGAGTAGCCCCATGCATTCCATAGAGTGCCATCACCTCACCATTCGCTGCCAGCGACGATCCAGTCAACGGATAGCACGACGACAACGCACTGCTGTTTGGAGACTCCCCAAGGAGAAACTGACTCAAGAAACCTACGAGGAGGCTGGATATGCCCACACGTGTCGAGTCTGATACATTTGCCACAAGGTTGTTGTCTCTTTGGAGACCATAGTAGACACGCTCTAACAATGTGCCGCTTATCAGGTATCCTGACGGCGAAAACGTCGAAAACCTCGCCCAACCTTCGCCACTTCCACCTTTCACGTCGTTTCCCCAGTCGCCGCTTCTGTCCTCCTCCTGGGACATCTCCTCCGAGTCGTCTACCGATTCGGGATCCGTGACGGACCTCCCTGTTGAACCATATTCCGACGCAATGGCATATAGTACGGGCCTACAAGGCTACGACCATCCCAGCCGTGGCACCTATCACTACAAGTCGGAGTTCAGCGAGCCCATCCAAGGCGACTACTCACGGCCTCGTGTGGTCGAGTTCTCTACGGACGTCCCTGTTGTACCATCTCAGCTGTACAGCAGTCCAAGGAGCGAGTTCGACTACTTCCTCCACGGTCACCAGAAGTATGAGATTATCTTCACGGACGACGCCAACACGAAACTCAGCGACCGCATCCGTCGCCAGTGTTTCAACTGCAAAGCAACGGAGACCTCGACGTGGCGTCGCTCAATCCTTAGTCCTGGGAAATTGGTACGTCCTCATCGACACCTATCTTCTACGACTATTGGTCTAATCCTTGCATAGCTTTGCAATAAATGCGGTCTCTTTGAGCGCACACATTCCATCCCGCGCCCGAAGAAGTTCCCCCGCAGACGGACCCCAGTTGTGAGGAATACATACAACCCGCATTCCTCCGTACACGGTATTCCGCCAGTTGGAATTCCCGCGGACCACCACTATCATCAGCCTGTGCATGCTTCGTCCTTGCCACTTCCTTCCCAGTCGGACTATATCCTTGAGCCATTTTCACAAAACAAGTCCCACTGGATGCCCCACAGTCCGCCCGATGCCACTACCTCCCTCGCCCGAGTAAACCCGTGCTATCCCACTGGCCGCCAACCAACAGTGTACAACGCTGATCGGCCAATGCCGCCCACCTCTTCGCAGCACGAATGGATCTAAGGCTTGCCTCTCATTCCTCGCATCTATAGATCCACAAAAACACGTCATCTGATATCCCCGCCGAACAATCTATAATTTATTGAAGTTTGCCCCCCGTTGTAGTGTCGATCCTTATAGTTGGCCCCCTCGCAGAGCTGGCTTTAACTCGCGATTCGTCTACTGTCTCACTACTCTGTTTTGTCAGTGTATGCTTGTTTTGCTTGCGGGGCCCCTACTACGCCTGTATGGATTATGGTAAATTATTTTGCAGTGTATAGTAGCAGTAGCATCCGCTGGAGGTACCTGTCCTCATACGCCACAATGTCCCCACATCCATCGATGCCAGTGTTAAGTCGAGCGTATCAATGTCTGGTTTCCAAGCTGCTGTGCCTGCTGTTCCGATCACGAAGTAAACGGATGGAACAGGAGAACGCGGCAGCGGCAGACAGAGGCGTCGGGAGCAAGTGTATCCGTGATCCGGGCCCATGGCCATAATGCTAACACCCTATGGCGACCGAGGGAGCATGTGCGAGAGATGACGTAAGTGCAACCGAGACCTCCGACGAGGGCTGTAAAGCGGCACCGCAGCCTCGCGTATTCACTACACCACCCCTCGGAGCTGCAACATATTCCCTCCCCACAAACACGCTCTCAAGCGAGTGTGCCTATCAAGCGAAACCTTTTTTGACTGTCTGAGGGGGAAAAAAAATAGGGCAGCTGACGCGACTCGTGGAGAAGAGCTACGCCCTACGCCCTTGTGGTCTCGCAACTCAACGCTCGAAATGATGGTCCCCCTTCCACCGGCTTAAGCTGCCGCTGCTTCCAGAGGACTTCATTGAACCTCGACCAAGCTGGACTTCTACCTACGGAGATCACGTATATTCTTCGAACCTAAAGCCAACCCCATCAAATATCTACTAATGAAGTTGGGGAAACGATTACGATTCGTTCCTCCCGCATATTTCAGCCTCCTCTCCATGCGCTTGCGATGCCGGAAGTACGAGGACGTGACGAATGCGACGGTCCGCCACAGCTCCCCTTTGACATGTGGACAGGGACAACTTGTCGGCTAACGGTTTGTCTCGATGCCCACGACAGTTCGCCTTACATACCCCCGGGATTCGAAGATCAAGTACTGATGCAATGCCAAACTGGGTCCTTCCAAATTCTGCCTGAGCAGTGCGCGATCACATCACCCCCGCGAAGCCAAAGGGGCACCATCATGATCATGGTTACAATGCCGTAAGTGACTTTGCCACCCTCGAAACCAGTGCTATGAAGCGAAACGCTTGTTGCCTGAATCGTCGTAAGCCAGTGCTAAGGTTATCGCTTCTTAGTTTTGAAACTCATTCGCAGCCTTCAAAGCTCTCACAGTACTTTGATATCTCTTCGAGTGTACCCCAATGATGCGAGGCCTCGTAGGATGGGAACGTTTCCATCCCGCTGCTATCTCACCTTGTGTGAAGATCCTCGGGCTCAACTCGGCTGACTATCTTAACAGCCGGCACTTATCTCAGGTGCATATGGATCTGCGCCCGCCCATCCTTACCGACGGTGAGAGGCAACGCGTCCATTTCGGACCTCCAGTCATGTATGCTGCTACACCCAGGTCACTCGTCTGCCTCATCAGGGACAGGTGATTGATGTAATGGAGGCCCGAGACTGGTTGGTAGAAAGACCAAAGCGCTCCGCATTGAAGCCGTAAGCACATCACGCCAGCAGCATAACTGATACGGCTCTATTTGTACTTAATACCTAAGTAACCAAACGTACAGTTACCCTTCACAATAAGTGCATCTGCGCCCGATTCACTCGCTATCGAGTGCATTGAAGACATAAATAGGAACAAAAGGCCTCCGACTAACCGACTCTCACCCCCACTTTGTCAAGCCATCCTTCAAAGAGCTCCTAGGAATGCAACGTCAGCCTCCATTCCCATTGTAAGTTTGTTGTTTGACGTTTAACTAATCCACTACAACAACACTTGGCAGGACA
This sequence comes from Gloeopeniophorella convolvens, assembly GCA_022496205.1. Lineage (NCBI taxonomy): Eukaryota > Fungi > Basidiomycota > Agaricomycetes > Russulales > Gloeopeniophorella > Gloeopeniophorella convolvens. Next base: position 15,899 of record WTXD01000085.1, on the reverse strand, counting down.
TACGAGGGACAGCATCGCAGACGCAATTCAGCTGGGGGATACCCGGCACAAGACCTCGCTAACTCCCCTCGGAGCGTCGCCTCTGATATGTCTCACGCCGCACCGTATGCCGAAGATCCTCGCGCAGAAACTAGGCGCCCATTAGAAGCCTCCACAAATACCTCCAGCCGGGAGTTCATCGAGGGTGCCCTGGATCGCGACCGCCAGATTCCACAACCTAACGTACACGGCGGGCACCACACTTATGCCGCAGCTAGTCCTGCGTTCGTTCCCATTGCTCCACGCCAGCACGACGACCCCCGGGGATTCGAGTATCAGCCCTATCGCACATCCGCAGTGATGTACACCGACGATGCTCGCGTCAAAACGGGCCACAACATCAGGCGCAAGTGCTCCAACTGCAGCGCGACGGAGACTGTCTCCTGGCGTCGTTCCCAATTGACCCAGGGAAGAATGGTTGGTGCACGCTCATGTCATATCTGGGGATTATTCTGATCGTCTTTACGGTATGCAGGTGTGCAACAAATGCGGCCTCTACGAACGCACGCACGGGGAGCACCGCCCCGCCGAGATCCCTCGCTCGCGTGTGTCTATCCCCTCTCGGGAGCCAGCATGGCTGGTGGCGAGAGGCATCCCACCTGTAGCAGCTCAGCCCTCGCCGTCTTCCGGGTTCCTTACACCACCTGCTCGCACTGGACTAGACCCCGGCGCGTTCTCAGGGTCTTCCAACAGTTACGGCGCCTCCCTCCCACCGATCAGAGAAAGAGTCATACACGCACCTGCCCACGTTGGGCGGGGCGCAGCGCTTTCAGACTCATCCCAGTCTTCCAGGGCTGACCCTGATCATTACCAGGATGAGTACACGTTCACCGCTCCACCGCCGTTCTACTAGTGGCGTTGGAGTTTTCCATGAGACTTAAACGCACAAATGCAGCAGTCTACTGTTTCCCCCGGCTTAGTTCGATCGGTTCCGTGCTTTAATTTAACGTCTGGGGCTGCGCCTAAACGTAACACACGATATCTAGGTTCACGGTTGTACGAGTATAGGGGCAGGACGAGCCGCGGTCCTATAGAAGTTTTAAAGAAAGGGAATTGGGGGGAGGGGGGGCGGTAGCGGCGAGAAAAATATTTAATCTATTGTTGTATCGTCTAAACCGAGTCCTGATACATACGCTTTTCGTCCCGGAGGACATCTGCTTCTGTCGCAAGGAAAATTTTGCCGCGCCAAAATGCGAGTGCAGTGAGAGCGAAGAGGATCACCCATGTAGTACACATCACCACAGCCATAATCTTGTGGATCACGAAGAAACCGGGGATGTTCAGTGCATCTCCGAGCACACGCAGCGTCGAGATCCAGCCGACATTCGGGAAAGTCAACGCCCAGCCTATTTCATATGGACGGAAGGGATTGAAAAAAAGGACAGTCAGAACACGGAGGCGGGATTGAATGAGGAGAGCCACACTGACATCCCAGGATCTCTCCGAGGTGCTTGTGCAATTTGAACCAGTACGGAAGCACGCCGAACGCGAAAAGGAAAACAGCAAGGCCGAAAAGGAGGAGTCCGAAGAGCACGCTAGACGAGAACCAGATCTCCCCTGCGAGGGGTGAAACGAGGTCGTGTTGAGGAAGGCTGTCCGGCCCCTCGACATCAGGTCTCCGTATACCACGGGAGCAACGCGGCCCAGAATCACGTACATTTTCCGCGCGTGTGCGCCGAGGTTGATGAGAGCGAGTGCGGTAAACCCTGGAGGACCGCAAGCGACGAACGCTCCGTTGGCCTGGTGACCTTCCATGAAGCCTGTCTGTGATTGACGGGTTGAGACCGTAAAGCCCGACAGCAGCGGCTCAGGGGATGTAACAACTTACCGTCATGATTCTGCAGGTGGCGCACGTGATCAGCACGCGTGGAGGTAAGCACGGAAAACAATATACATACCGGAGGATGTAGATGCAGATGTAGAACATGGTGATGAAGAAGCCGATGCCCTGAAAGAAGTAACCAACGAGTAATACGCCAATGGCGCGGGTGTCCGAAAGGTCCATGACACGCAAGACATTTGACGCGACGACACCAACAAGCATCTGCGGGCGTTGATCAGCGCGCGAGTCCTGCAGGTTACGTCAGATGTGCAAAGTCGGCCTCACCATCGGGAAAATCTGCAAGCGCCAACGTCAGAAAGGCGGGAATGTGCCGTAAATCTAGCACTACGAACGAGGAAGGCCCATGCCGGCGTAAAGGTGTTCACATCATGTGGCTTGTTGTACCATATCATAAGCATCGGGAAGCACACAACCAGAGCTAAAGAGACATAGACCCTGTCCGAGGTAAGACAAAGTAAAGCTATGCACTTCAAATAAGACAATGCGCCTACCAGTAGAGAGCGTAGATTCCGTTCGGAGATATATGCCCCGGTGGCACACCATAGTTGATTGTCCCGATGAGAATGGTTGCGAAGGACAAAACCTGTTGAAGACCATTAGTCGTATGTAGTACAGCATCGATGATGGTGCCTACAAAGAGAGGGACAAAGATGCCTTTGACGGGATCGTTTATGAGTCGCCAGGACTGCCGGGGATACACTGCAGTGAAACGCCGGGTCAGTTGGGCATGAACACAATTAATTCCCAAATTAGACGGACGTATTGCTTGTAGAAAGAGAGTCGATGAGTTGAGGAGGAAGAGCGAGAGGTTGATGAAGAAAAAGACGGTCTCGATGCGGGTGAATGCTGTGGAATGGTTCTTGAGGCCAGACAGCGTCACGTATACGGCACCAGTGCCCATGCCTATAGGAAACTATGTATGACGACGCTTAGTATTGATACGGCGTCATAATCGGCAGGGGATAGCGCCATACCGCCTGCCAGGACCATCCATGAATCCGGCGCGCTAGTGTGCTGACGGGAGGCGCAGGACCAGCAGATCCCTGGTGCGCGGGCGACGGCCGTTCGACAGCCGTGGCGGCGTAGGAGAAAGAGGACCGGGCGCTTGCTTCGCCCTCGACGTGATCTGGACGTTGAGAATGAGAAGGAATCGGCACGGATGGGGAATTCTGAATGGCCCGGTCTTGTGGGAGATATTCGGGAGACTGCATCTGGTGCTACAGAGAGAAAAAAAACGTGGGGAGCGAGGAGAAGAGGTGGTTGGATAGAACGAGCGTAGGCGAGCGGCGTATAAGAGTGTACAAGAGAGTCGATCGGTGCCGTCCAGCGGGCCGTCGATGGGTCGGTAATGGAAGCTTGGAACTGCCCGCGCACGAAGGACGCGGCGAACGGTCTCGCCAGATTCATGAGGCGGACTCCCAGGGCCCTTTAGTAAGGGAACCATTGTGGCGGCGACTACGATGCCAAGGGTGGCATTCGCATAGCTTCGCTTCGAGTGCATTGTGTAGCTTCTAGATTGCCAAGGCTTGGGGCGCGTTGCGTGTGGCGATATCCACAAAGAATGCGACAGCACAGCGCTTCTGATTGAGACACGCTCTGCACAAAGCCAGCGCCCAAGCCTTGGCAAGAACTCACCACAGCTTCAAGGGAGCTGATCATTGAGCACGACTGTAAGCTGGACTCAGGCTAACAAGTTGATTGGCCGGAACGTGACATGTTGACATTCAGGGAGCTGGTACCGCGCGATCTCGATCGGACTTCCGAAGTTCAAGTCCGCCCCGAACACGTTCGACCATTCCGAGTCGCCTCAACATCTGCATCATCGTCATCAGATCATTGTTGAAGTAGGTCGCCTTCGGCAAATTTTAAGCTTGGCCGCAGTATCTTCGCCGGGTGGTTGACGCGCTGTGCTGCATGCCAAGCGGTAAGAACGGACATGTCGGCTGCAATCTGACAAGCCGCGACGGTGTTGTCTCTGAGCAACTTGGCCAAGCAGGTGATTTCGGGCAGCGTGAAGATAAGACTCGGGACGTAACACCGTCGCAGCGCGAATGCCGGTGGCAATGATGACGCAGTTGTGAGGTCTTGAGGCCTTGCAGCTTGAGGTTCCTTGAGTCCGGGGACAACGTCGGGCTTCCTGATTGGCTATAAGCGAGTCAGTTGTCTCCATGTCGCCTTATCATTACGCGCAGCAGCAACGTCGCCAAGAACGCGCCCGTTTGTCAGGGACCCCTCAGCAACGCCCGTTATTACCGTTCATTCCCTGGTTATGTATCATGGAAGTTGAAGATCAGACTGACCGGTCGTGGCAGTGATCCATGCGCCGTGCATTCAACGCACGCACAGGCTGGCGATGCTGGTGATTGAATAATGATTGATCAATTTTGATTGGGCGACGTACTGCCGCGAGCTGCACCGGTGGACGAGGGCAGCTGGTGCATCAAACGTGCATCGGCGCGTCCGGCGCCGGGACCGCGAGCGAGCAAAGCAGCAAAAGGCATTGAAAACGACCCAACGCTCTGGTTCATTCAGAAACACCCTGTTTCGAGAGGGGGTGCGCGTGATACTGACGTGCAGACGACCGCGATAGCTGATAGGGCGGCGGGGGTTGGTGGGAGATAGGTTTGCAGTGGGAGGCCACCCACATAAGTCCGGGCGGAGAGGTGGTGGGCCGGCGGAATTCGGAGCGCGAATGCCGGCACAATTTTTGGTCGACCTCCGGGCGTGCGCTGTCACCTCTCTCAACCACCACCCACTGTCAGCTCCTTCGCCGCCCTCCTCCCGCTTGCTCTCGGACAGGTCATCCAGACAAGCTAGACTTATACTCTCCTCGTAGACTTACTCTCGCCCCCGGTTAATTCACGAACATGTCGCACCTCTCCCCGTCTGGCAAGTGGGATGCCCGGTGAGCTGTCACACATGGTTCGTATCTGGAGTGCCACGCTGACGACGTACGCACTAGGTATCTCGGCCCCGTCCCCCACGACGCGTCTTACTATGCTAAGTGTATGCTTGGTGGTGTCCTTGCCTGTGGTATCACCCACGCTGGCATCACGCCGCTCGATGTCGCCAAGTGCAACATGCAGGTGGGTGGTGCCATAACCCTCCGTACTTCAGCGAACCTCATTATTTTCGCTGCGCTAGGTCAACCCTGAAAAGTACAAGGGTTCCATCAGCTCTCTGAAGACCATTGTCGCAGAGGAGGGTACCAAGGGCGTGTGGAAGGGCTTCGGCCCGACCTTCATCGGATACTCCCTCCAGGGCATGTTCAAGTATGGCCTCTACGAGTTCTTCAAGGACATGTACATGAACCTCGCTGGTGAGGAGGCGAGTGAGAAGTACAAGGGTGCCATTTGGCTCGCTGGCTCTGCCTCCGCCGAGTTTTTCGCCGATATGGCTCTCTGCCCTCTTGAAATGACCAAGGTCAAGATCCAGACCAGCCCCCACGGCACCTTCCCTGTCCCCTTCGGTGCTGCCTGGGCAGAGATGTCCCGTACCAAGGTTGAGACGCGCTTCCCCTTCGGCTCTATCGTTCCTCTGTGGTCCCGCCAGGTACGCTTACGTCACGTGCAGTTACTGAGCACTCGCTAACTCCGCAAGCAGATCCCATACACGATGGCCAAGTTCTTCTGCTTCGAGAAGATTGTCCAGCTCTTCTACACGCACGTCCTCACTGAGCCCAAGGACACTTACAGCAAGGGCACGCAGCTCGGTGTCACCTTCGCCTCCGGTTACCTCTCTGGTGTTGTTTGCGCCATTGTCTCGCACCCTGCCGATTCGCTCGTCTCCCAGCTTGGCAAGCCGGCGAACAAGGGCAAGAGCCTCGGCGCGATCGTCAGCGAGGTTGGTTTCGGTACTCTTGCGACCAAGGGTCTCGGCACTCGTGTTGTGATGATCGGTACTCTCACCGGTATGTACACATCACGTTGGTTTATTGTTCGGTACTAAAAAATACGGATACAGGCTTCCAATGGTGGATCTACGATACCTTCAAGGCCACGATGGGTATGGGTACGACTGGTGGCAAGTAAGCTCGCGCCCTTACGAAAATAGTCTATTTGGTGTGTCTCTTGCCGCGCTCTAACCCTACACCCGTTTGCTAATATGACTCAGTGGACTGTCATGATACATTGTTGGTCTTATATCTCCTGATCCTCCATTCCCTACCATCTTCTCTACTCTGTGCCTAGCTAGTAGCGAGCGGTCGATATAGATGGCTTCTGTGCGTCGTTCGTGACGCTGCTAGCTGTATGTCTGCTAGCTCGAAAACCCGTGAGATGTGTCAGTGACGCGCTTCGACGCGCACCTGTTCTCCGAACGGGCAAGAGTCCGGCAGCCGGGCCGGATAAATGGCCTGCTTCGTTTGACCTCGATCTCCGCTGCGCCTCTATCAATGCCTATGCACAATCTGTCAAGGGGTGCAAAGGACCATGCCGGACCCCATAAAGACACCTGATGACCTTGTGAAAGAGTAGGTGTTGCTCTCCCACTAATAAATTGTACACAAATGATCGCAATCAGATTCAAAAAGTCAGGCGAATTCGACCGCCTCCGCCGCGAGTTGCTCTCACAGTTCCAAAACGCCGTGCGCACACCCTCTCCTGGTACAAACTCTAAATTTTCCTCATATATTGAAGCCCGGAACGGATGCATTCTGGGAACGGGTGGAGGATATAGCCCGTGCGCGTCTCGAGGCTGAAGATAAGCTACACCTCAAGGCGGCCGACACGCTGCATCGTGAGCTGCTGCAGGAGCTCGATCGGTATGTACACCTTCTTTGATCCTCTGCGCGGGCTTATGGGGACAGGTTCCCGCTCGTTGAGCGCGCCGTCGCGGATGTGCCCGCGCTCGCAGACCCTGCGTTCGCTGCTGGCTTACGGAGGCACGCGCAAGGGCTCGTAAGGCGCTCACGGGGCGAACCAGGTGCGCGGTATCTACGTACTTCAGCATTTTACTTATGGCACGAAACAGAGGAGGATCCGAAGGTGAACGGCGTGCATGGGCCGCAGGACGCCACTTCAGAAGTCCAGGAGCCGCAGCGGAATGGGGACGCGCGTCGCGGCCGCGACGACGAGCTGCGTGACGAAGGGATGGAGATCTCGGACGGGTAGCTTTGTCCGCCGTCCGTGTGGGTATCGGTGTGCCGCCTGGACGCGCATGCGCTCTGCTCATCCTTCGCCCGAGCAGCGGCCACTGGCAGTCGTGAGCCTCATATCGCTGTATATGTAGATTAGTAAGCGTATATCTGGTCCTTCGGCCCGGTGCCGGCGGTGTGCGCTGGCGGCGTGTTGCAAACTGTGCGCGCCGCTAAGCACGCTCACTTCAGCACACATGTCATCGCAGACCACCTCCTCACCAATAACAATCGGGTGACCTATGGAAGAGCATCCGGAGCTATTGAAAAACGCGCTGGGGCCGCTCAACCTCCCGGCATCCGCGGTGCGTGTCACCGACGCCGACGAGGAGATCTTCCTGCTTTACACGAGCCTCGCGGCGCTCAAGCCGGCCGACAGCAGCGATGCGGGACACTTCCACGGCCTCGGCTTCGAGAACTCGCACGAGGACACGATATCGGTCTGCATCGAGCTGACGCCGCCTGCTCGCCCGCGCGACCAGCCGCGGCGCCGGGGCAAAGCAAGGCGCGCAGCGGGCGCAGACGAGCCGGTCGTGCTCGAGTACGAGTTGTTCCAGGACCGCACGGCGCTGCACAGCCGGCGCGGTGACACGGGCAGCGTGCTGTGGAAAGCGAGGTGCGTGCAGGTGCGTTTGCTAGCTCGTAGTCGCGACCTAGGCTCATACGAGGCCTCCTCCCCCAAACAGCATTGAGTTCTTGACGCTGGTGCTGCAGCAGCACCGTTTCCCGCCGGAGTACACGCTCTTCGACTACGTGGGGCTCAGCGCGGCACATGTTCTTGAGCTCGGGTGCGCACCCCGTTCTGCACTTGCGTGCTTCACTGTCTAACTTCCGCGCAGAGCCGGCACGGGCCTCCTCGCGCGCGCTCTGGCACCTCTTGTGCGCAGGTACACCGCGACTGACATCCCCGCGCTCGTCCCGCTCCTGCGAAAGAACCTCGTCGCAGTGCCAGGCACAGCTGCCGCCGCGCTCGACTGGACGCTCCCCGCCGCGCGGCAGCTCGACGTGTCCACAGGGCCGCCAGACCTCGTACTCGTAGTGGACTGCATCTACCACCCCACACTCGTGCGGCCGCTGCTCGAAACGCTGCGCGCGCTCGGTGCGCCTGCGCTCGTCGTCGCGGAGCTGCGCGCTGAGGACGTCCTGCGCGAGTTTTTGGCGGGGTGGCTGGCGGACGGATGGCACATGTGGAGTGTGGGTGAGGGCCTGCTCGGACCACGCTGGGGGATGTGGATAGGATACCCAGACAATCGAGGTTGATGATCGACAGTGAGAGTCTCCACCTTCCTGGTGGTAGGCGTGATTGAGCAAGAAGCGTTAGTGAAACAACTGTGTAGGATTCAATTAAGAACAGTGTGGGGTATGCCCTAGCACATCCGGATATACTACAGTCAATAGAGTGTACTACTGTGAGTCCGAAGCTTCAAGTCCGAAGGGTATGTAGTGCTGTATCGTGCAAGTCCGATGGTATAGTAACGTACTGTAACAAACAGGTGGAACCGCTCTCTGAGCGCTAAGTCCGTGCTAAGCCAAGATGCCAACGAGAAGTCCAAAGATGATAGCGGAAAGAGCGGTGGAGGACAAGGAGGTGCGCAAAGCGTCCGAAGATTTCTTGGGCGCGGGAGACGTATCAGTAGAGTTCGTAGTGCTGTTATTTGAGTTGTTTGGGGAGTTTGGAGATGATGGCGGGGCATTGTACTGCGCGCGGATGAGACCTGAGGCCTGCTCCGCAAGACCGTATGTCGGTGCCATGAGCTGCAGGGCTGTGAGTAGCATGTTCAACAGACATAGCAAAGGAAGCCTCACATGTGAGGCAAACTGCATCGGGAACACGGACGAATCGGCCACGCGTACATTCGCAAGGCCATACACACGCAGGTCTGCGTCAACGACACCGCCCTGGGCGAGTGGGAGCATCGCGCACGTCGACGACGGGTGGTACTCCGTGCCCGCTGTCTGTGCAACCCAGCCGTCCCACTGGTCGTCGGTGTTTACGTTTGGGCCTGGCACGACCTCTCCGGTCAGCGCCTGCGCGAGCGGCTGTGTCTGAGCAATCTGGCGGGCGAACTTGACGCCGGCGCGGAGCAGAGTCCGATCTTAGCATGCGGTCAGTCTATTTGGCGCGGAAAATGATGTGAGGACAAAAACCCACCTGCGTCATGGGTGAGGTACTTGGGGTCGATCACTGGATAATCAAACGTATTGTTGGTCGTAATCCACAAGCTTCCTTGGCTGCGTGCATAGACCCGTCAATTTCAACCCCGGGTTTGATGAGAGATAGAACTACCTGAACGGGCGTTGCAGAGCGACTTGAATTGCAACAGATTGGTCTCCAGCGTTTGGGGTACCTGTCAAGCTCAGCAGGATTTCGATGTGACCAAGGGGTGAGGTCAGGAGCTGCTGGCTGATGTTGTAGATTGCCTGGTACCCTGAGATTACAGTTGGGTCTTGGCCGTCTCCGAGGAGTCCGGAAGAGTTCGCGGCGGCATTCGCTACGTCGCTTTGGAAGGACGAAGCCGACGAGCCCAGAAGGGTAGTGAGGTTAACGTATGCCGTTGCAGAGTTGACGAAGGACATGAACGTCGGAGAATTTCCCGGGACCTATGGGGCTGCTCAGTCGGCTGTAGTGAACACGAAGTGGAAGACATGCTTACGGTTTTCAGAGACCCGTCGTGGATGGAAGCAGCCGTATCGCTCGAAGTCTTGTATACGAGCTGAGTGCTCTGATTCAGGATACAGTTATGAGCACCCGCACTTCAGACAATAGAAGGGAAAGACGCACAAGGTGATCCTGCAGGTGTTGTCCGACTCCCGGAAGGTCCACAAGTACCTGGACGCCAGCCTTCTGCAAAACAGCTTTCGGTCCGACACCGCTCTGCATGAGGACGTTGGGGCTTCCAATTGCGCCGCTCGCCAAGATGACTTCCTTGTTCACGCCAACCGTCTTACGGGCATCGTACCCCGAGGTGGCGTATTCGACCGCCGACGCAACGAGGCCGCCTGTCCCGGTTGAGTTACCAAAGAGAACCCTAGTTGCCGTGTAGTTCGGAAGGACGTGAAGGTTGCCGCGTGGAGGTAGAGGGTCAAGGTACGCCGAGCGCGCGTAAGACCGTGTCCAGTTCTGCGGGTTGATTGCAGATGTCGCGACGAAGGAACCCCACGTTTGCCCATTGTAAGCATCCTGCGTTTGCGGGACGCCAAGGGCTGCCAACGTTGGCGCCCACGAACCAACAAGCGGCACAATGCTGGGAAAACATGAGCCGAAGTAGAGAGAAACGATTTGAAAGCGCTCACTATCCCGGGAAGGAGGTGTACAGCGGGCCATTGGACCCATGACTCGACACGTCGTAATTGATGTCAGCCGCCTGCTGGACAGCGCTGCTCGGTGAGACGAACGTCTCGCTCTTCTTCATCGCCGCGAGCATAGCCTGCCATCCCCATTTACCGCTGGCGCTGCTGTCTCCTGGTGCGGACAGCGCCGGCCAAGCATCCAGCTCAATTTGCGACGGGCGGACGCTGTACATTCCGTTAATTGCGGACGACCCGCCCAGTACTTTGCCGCGTGGCCAAGGGAGAACACGATTCCCAACGTTGGGTTGGGCAACAGTAGGGTAGCCCCAGTCGTATGGCGTTCCCCAGAGAGACTGGTAATACGCGTTCGCGGGGACGTCTGGAGGGTGGTTGGGCGTAAACGTCAGAATCATAGAAGATCGGTGTCTCTAACTGGGCGACTTACCGATAGAACTCGCGACGGCGTCTCCAGTGTCACCAGCTTCCAGAACCAGCACAGTGGTATTTGCGTCTTCAGAGAGACGTGAGGCGAGGACAAGCCCTGCAGTCCCGCCTCCTGCGATCACGAAGTCATAGGAGTCCAGCAACTGCGTTTGTGCGACGATATTCCGCTTGTGTTGGGTGTAAGGACCGTAGGGAGAGGAGAGGACGACCGGGATAGAGGTCAAAAGCAGTCCATACTTCGAGAAGAGTATCATGAGGGAGAGCCCACAGAAACGGGAGGAAGTTCTGCGAGCCAAAGTTGGTATGTGAGTGGATATGTTGTGTGGTTACGATGATGCAGGGCCGAACCCTAGACTCAACGCCTGATATACCCTCTCTTGGGGCCTAGAAAGGATCTAGCTGCACTGCTTGGCGCCTGGACACGCGATCCTGCGGACGAGGTCTGGGGAGGGTTAAAAGTTGTCGCGCGCAGAAGCCCGTTATTAAACGCGCACGGAACGAGAGTTGCCCGTGCCCGGCTTGCAGGATCCCGTACCTTTGCCGCCCGGATGCCGCGAGGGAACCCACGTGATCCATAATGCCTGCGAGCGAGAAGGTTGGCCAGTGACTCATCGATGCCAAGGCACGGCGTTTCTGCCCCGAGCTTTGGGCAGCGGAACCTGCGTTTGAACAAGGGGGAAGCAGGTAAGAGTTTCGGTTGGAAACTAGTGTGTTGTCATGCATTGGTCATGCACCACAGGGCTCCGTTCCTCGGTTCCCCTACAACTTGTTCGACCATGGGACTCTTCCTTTCCCCTGCGACCAGAGGTGACGCGTCAAAGAATCGAACACATTTGTCGATCATGCAATGCCTCGGGGTGAAATGCCAGCGCGAGGTTCTGAGGCCATGCAGACTTGACTGGACCGGGTTCTGGACCGCCCGAGGCACATCCGACAACATTGCTGTCCGGCGGCATGTCAATGAAAACGATCAGGCAATACTCGCCTGCGTTGTTCAGGGAAGTGGTGCGATTTCTGAACATGTGTTGTATATCAGTTCTCGTAGCACCATACCTGCAATACTTGTGGCGGCGGTGGTCGTGAATTACAAGAATAGATTGCCATTACTTAGTAGCGGCAGTGTGAGCTGAGTCTGCCAGCGGAGCGGAGCTCAGTCGGGGGTCCCGGTAAGTCCCGGTTGGCATTGCGGGGCTTGCCGGAAACAGCAGTGGAAGAACATGGGGCCAGGGCAACCGCCGTACTGTCATGGCAACGCCGCAAGGTTGACCTTGGCTGCGTTCAACAAGTGTCCTTGTCTAGCAGCAGTTTTCTGGCCCCTGACCTATTGGCCTGAGCTCGAGAGTGACTGAGCATGCCATTGTCTCTTGCAGGAAAGTGCGTCTCCAATGATGAACCGATTACACCTAAAAGCCTACTGTCGGTTTTCTGCACCCTCGATCTCCGCGCGATGTATGCAGGCAACCTCTCCTCTCGTTGCGGTGCTGACACACCTTGGGCTCTGGCTGACTACGCTCTCGTCAAGTTGAGTATCGCAACCAGACTGGGATTCTGTTTGTGTGGCCCTAATCGTTTTTGGCCACTAATCATGATATTCGTGTTTAAGTTCAATCCGGCATGAAGTTTAGCACTGCAACGAAGCTGATATTACCAAGGCACGAATCATCACCAAACCCCATCCCAAAATCCCAGAGCAAACCTATGCAACACGTCCCGGGCTCGTCAGCCCGTGTGGGCGCCCATTACTCAGCTTCTGGCCAAATCACCAATCTCCAGTCGGGGTGGCAAGGTTTGGCTAGGCGCCCTTCTCTACAAAAACCTCCCCATCTTACTCCTTGCTTACCATGCTTACTGGTCTTATCTTCCTTATCTTAAGATTTTCCACTCTTAGAGCTAAATTTAGGCCTGCTTGCAGCCATCTTACAGCCCCTAGCTTACCTGGGTCTTCTGCCCTGCTTATGCCTTCCTTACCAATGTCTTGTATCACTTGAGTCATTAAAGCTTGCTCAACCATGCTATTTTACCATAACAAGTCTGAGGACACCATGCCACCCCACTGACAATATACCCACACCATAGCTTATGACAATGATACTATACAATGCATACACACACCTACATGCTCTACACAGCGCACATGACTATGCACCCTCAGGCGTGCGGAACCCACCCTTAAGCGCGTCTGCCGCACCACGCGCAAGCCGGGGCAACGCGCTGTCCACGCCCGGTAACACCCCGAGCGCTGCCGTCTCTGCCGCCATGCGCATACCCGCCGTACCGCGGCGCCCGCACCGTGCTCGCGCGCCCAGAAGTGCACATCGTGCCCGCACAGCTCGGGCACGCGCACCACGGTGGCACCCGCAAAGCTCCAAGGTGTGCCCACGTGGGCGCGGCGCGCGCTGACGACGACAACGGGGACCCAGTGCGCGTCAACGAACGCAGCGCACATGAGCGCGGCGAGCGCGGGCGCGGGGCACACCTTGTGCGCGGCGCGGCGCAACGTGGTGGTGCCGAGCGCGTAGGAGAGGAGCGTGGGCGGGAGCGCGTGCAGCGCATAGTTGGCTGGGCTGTGCAGTGGTGGGTCTGGTCGTGCTGGTCGTGGTGGCATGGGGAGGGGCGTGAGCGCACCACATGAGCACAATGCGCGTGTCGAAGCACGCGAAGGGGCATTTGAGCGCAGATGGGGGGTGTGGGGCGCGCACGTTGTTCTGCGGAAAATCGTGGGAGAGGTCAAGGGCTGGGGATGTCAGGAGAGTGCAGGGAGACGTGGGGGGGAGGGGTGGGTGATGCGAGGGCGAGGGCGAGGGAGGAGCGCAGTGAGCGAGCTGCGTGTTGTGTATCAAGTAGCTACGCACCTTACATTGCACCGAAGTCTCGTGGCAATGATCCGGCGACGGCAGATAGAGGGCGCGGGGAAAGGCAGTGATGGCGGCGGGCAGCAGCGGGAGTGACGGTGATGAGGATGGGGAGCGACGCCGGAGGCCTGCAATGTGGTAGGAGTCAGCGAGTTCAACAGAAGAAGCACTTACATGGGAACACGAGCCGTGTTCAACAGCTCGGGGACCAGGTCGGAGAGCGGACGGGAAGGTTGAAGGAGGGAGGCGGCGAGCTTGTCGGTGAGGACGGCGGTGAACTCGCCGAGGTCAACTCGGGCCCAGAAATGACCAAGTCGAATCGACTTAGGTGCGTGACAATGTGGGACGTGCGTGTGAACTACCCGGCCGAACCCGGTGTCGTGCAACCTTTGCAGCGCGCGCTGCCTCGTCACTTCACTGTCTTCTCCTCCCTCCATCTTCCCCCGTTTTCCCTCTCCCGTTTCCTCTTCCCTCTCCCTCCTGCAGTACCTGCAAGCCAAGGTTTGTATAGGATGGAACTGGGCACAGGAGTGAGTGCTCAGCATGTCCTGCACGGTTTTGCTGACTTTGCTATTAGTACAACACTTTGCTGGCTTGCTGCTGCCTCGCCTCCCTCCCTCTCTCTTAGCTCTTAGTCCTCTGGCTGATATAAGGTATGTCTTCTCACTCTTTCATGCACCATTGTTGACTCCATTGAGTAGCAGACTCCTTGGTTCCTGGCTGGATGACTTGTGATTGAGGGTTAGGGTTAGGTCTTTAGGGTGGGTTAGGGTTAGGGTTAGTATTAGTTATTTTAGTGTAGAATGTTAGTAGTGTATATTGGAATATCAGCTCCTTTCTCATTGCTTTTATATCATAGTGTGATCACCTTTTGACTAGCTTATTCATGTCTTATTATGTGCCTTATCTTTGAGAGTTCTTTTAAAGATGCTAATAAGATGTAGGTCTTATGACTAGTGTGGCAATTTAGATGGATAAGGACAAAATAAGCTCAGTTCCCAATAATAACTTATTAAGATCTTATTTCCTGCTATAAGAGGGGGAGGTTTTTGTAGAGTTGCGTCCCATCATAAGACGAATCTCTCATTCCTGGCGCCAGATATCATGGCTGATTCAGGCTCTCACAGTTAGCTCTACTGTATCTCCGCACGGAACTGATGAGATACGTCTCATGCCGAAACTCTGCTGTGCAGCACAAGATATCCGGGCCCAAGACACCGAATTTCACTGCTGTCATTCGAGGTGAAGATATCGCTGACCGTCCCAATGTTGTCACATCTCCACCTTGCGATTTGAGGGGCCCATGTGGTCAAGTATGAGGTGGAGAATCATTAATGTCGCTGCAGCAGGGTATGCAGAGGCGACTGCCGGCTTGCTCACGTTATTAGTACAGTCGGGATGCTACCTCATTAGCACGCCATCATCCTCCCGCCATTGAACTCCTCGATGTTGGCGGCCTTGAGTATGACACCCATCCCTATCCAACGAGTTGATCTTGTCCCTGGCCAACCATTAGACTACAGAATTTACCCAGACAATCCAACTTACTTGCTCAAGCGGAACCTCCAGATAGGTGTCGGTGCGGGTTCTGCTGGGATCAGTCAGGGAGCACAGTCGACCGAAAGATATAGACATACGGTCAAGAGATAATTAGTCGTGTCCACGAATAGCGACCTGCTGAAGCACCGATATGCGAGATCAACGGAGAAGATGAGGACTGACGACGCCAATCCGATGATCGGAGCTGAGGAGATAGTTCTGCAGCAGTGCATAGTAGACCCCAACACGAGTCAAAGGGTGCATCCAAGGTTAGCAGTACCGAAGCGAAGATGCTCGCGGCACTGACGGTACAGGGAGTCGACCCTGGACTCCATGCGGAGACTATGGTCCCAGTTACAGTGCCAGACTCATTCGGAGCCCACGTGAAGCCACATCGAGGCCGAAGAAGAACGTAGCTCCGCCGAGAGGAGAAAGTATCAATGAGATAGACGGAGGCTTGGATGAGGCGGAGATTGACAAGGATAGGATGAGCTGGCTCGCGGTTAAGCTATTGGACGAAAGGTGATAATGTGAAGTTATAATCAGCGACAGAGGCCCCATCATGAGGTACTGCAGGAAGACGCACGCACACATCAGGGCGCGGGATAGGAAGAGATTGTGAGTTCATGACTTGGAAGCATTTCCGAGATCAAGAGCCCTTCGATGACACTTGGGGGGTACGCATAGCAAGGGGGGTGCGGAATTATGATGAGTTGCTGATGGTGAGCTGGCAACGCCACGGCGCGGGCGCTGGTGG